>OY804606.1:44894420-45110385 GCA_963680895.1 Fragum sueziense | reverse complement strand
ATAATAAAAAGATATTCCATGGCACAAATTCAGTTAAAAAGTATCAACAAGAATTGTTATCAATTATTTCTTCCAACGGAAAATTCAAGTCTCAGTAGAATAAAATAGGTGGGTACTCCGCTTCAAAATTGAATTGAACTTTATTTGAAAGTGATTTCAACATAAAACTACGCTGGATTGACAGAAAAATAGTTAACCTGTTGTCAGGTACCATTCTTACTACATTCCATAGCATTATTTTGAAGTTTGACTATGCTAAACTTGCTGGAATGAATCATTCCAGCACCTGCTCCATTGCAACGAATAGGAAGGAATTGTAACCGAAACCCAGATCAAAATTCAAAAAGGTTTCGGTTACATTATTGCAACTAGCGGGAACCAGACTAGCTCTTCTTCTTCCAGAAGACAACTTCTGGCCTAAATCGCACGCGGCTAATCAAAAGACCAGGGCCCCGTTTTACTAACGAACTTACGATCATATTTTTGTGTAAACTGTGTAACAAGGCATCTGATTGCACGAAAAATCGGATTAGGCCAATCAGATTTGTTGTTACAAGTAATTACGCAAAAAATAATCGTACGTTCGTTAGTAAAACGGGGCCCAGAACCCCTACCCGGGGTATAGGTCAACATGTTACATAATAACAAACATAATTAACAAAACATGTGAAAAGTTTTGGTGAAAGCTCCAAATTAAGCTGACTAGCCTAGATTTAACCAACTCATGAAAAGTTAAACAAACAGATCAGAGTACTCAAATACTGCCAGTAGCCTGACGTCCCGTAGTTTCGATAGCCTTATCTAAAACCATGTGCTTGCTTATTTACAAACTGTTTTTATAAAATTCTGACCATCTCAATAGATTCAAGAACCAAAGTTCTAGACATTAAAAATGGAAAACAACATTTGTAAACAGACTAACAAAATAGATTGGCCAGAATATTCAAAGCATGTCATCACGCAGTGTCAAGGTGATGCTCTCGTCATTCCGATAGGGCTTTGTTTTTGTTCCTATTTAAAGCACTAGGATGACCTAATAACAATCGCAATTTTTTGGATGGGGACTCGCTCAACCCAATCTCCTTCGCACTTAACTCCCCTTAATTTGGATTGGGGAGATCTCTGCCGGCACAGCTTTGAGTTACCACGATTTCAGGTAATTGATTTTTTTTTCATTTTGATTTTTATTTAGAAAAGTAAACATGCTTTAAGTGATGTTTTAAGAATATGAGGTGTCAGTTATGAATCAAAATAAAAAAATATTGGATTTAAAAAATGATTTCAGAAATATAAATCTTTAAGATATCACGTGACATTCACAATGGTCACGTGATTTATATGCCTGCAGTGATAATGTAAGGCATTGTCGCTGTGTGGAGTTTGCGCTCAACCATGGAGAAAATCAAGCGTCTTGAAAACTTTTCTAGGATGGAAAGAGGCTTGGATAAGGTTGAATGATTTTTACCCTGATGTTGTAAACCGTTTGGCAATACCTTCCCGTTTGGCAATTTCAAGGTATTGCGAATCCGCTCGATCCATTTGGAAATGGGAAGGGGCATGGCAAAGTAGTTCCTTCTACAATATCATGACATCGTATCCTATTACATTCTTCAAATGTAATGTTTTTAAAAGTGGAAACTATCAAATAAGCTTAAAATCGAGTTGTATGTGAAATAAGAGGTGGTGTGATATGATACGAAGTCTTATGTTGCCACGGCCGCTTTTGTGACTAAAGATGCATACCTTTTCCCCTGAAATAACTTATTTTAATATCTATGCCAAAGAAAATCTTTTCAAAACAAAGAGAACAAATGAGAAACCAGTGGCGGATCCAGAGGTGGTTCGGGGGGGGGGGGGGTGTTCAAACGAACCCCCATATGAAGCCTGATTATTTTATTTTTAAGCAGAAATTCAGTCAAAAGTGTGTGATACTAGTAAAACGAACCCCCCTTTGTGTACAAACGAACCCCATCACAGAAATCCTTGATCCGCCGCTGGAAAAATGTGATAAATAGCATTTTCTCCTTTTTCCACCAATATTTTCTATGCTAAAGGACTATTTCAATTCGAAATCTCGACAGTAGGTTGAAGTATGGATTCGTTTTGCTCCTTTTTACTTTCATATGTACATGTTTCACTTTTTAGCAATTTTAAATTACTATAGGCCAATTCCATTCAATTAAAAATGCCTAGATTAATACATATTTCTAAAGATTTTTCTATTAACATTTTCTTGCGACATGTAATTTTGGGGATACCTAATCTTCTGCTAAATTAAAGCCAGCAGCTAGAGCTCAGATCTAAAATAACTTAAGACAAAATTAAATGGGTCAGACATGTTTGCGATGTGTACAAAGTTGCGATTAGCTTGTAGCAATATTCTGCCTGATCGCCGATGAGTAGTCACCAACTCTTTATTGACTTTATTGTATCCAAGAAATACAACTGTTTGATCTGTTGATTTTCATTGATCGATTACTAGTTGAATAATAACAAGTTTAGAGGTCTTTAATCGCCAAATAAAAAACGATGTCCGACGGACTACATGTGTAGGTAAAAAGCAAGGTGCTCAGCGCCGAGGTATTTGCCTTAACATGTAGTTCAGAGCAGAGAGGTTTTTATTTGGCAAATAAAGACCTCTAAACTTAATACCGTATAGCACTTTATTTCTGCGGGGACTTCATTTCTGCTTTTTCTGAGGTCCTGGACGGCACCACAGAAATAAAATCCGCAGAATATTAACCCTGGATGTAGAGGTTGAGATTGTTCTACAATTTTAGTCAGTATGTGAACAAGTTAAACACTTATCCCTTGATGTAAAGCACAATGTCATAACAATGGAGAACTTTCTTTCCCATTCAAGAATAGTGTAACTTCAGCTTTACTTTAGGTGCAGATAGGACATTTTTGTTCATTCATAAACAATGATTAAACAAGTTTGACTGATTGGTAACAGTTTGACACGTCTTTACTTTCACACCTATATGAATACGACATTGTTTCCCATAACAACTTTATAGATAAATGAATGGGATTATAATCCCTTAACCATCACAGAGTAATTCGAATGTTTTGTAAGCACCGTCTTTCAAAATATGTTTGAAACAGACTAAAACTGATTTCATGGCACAGAAATAATATTTTGAATTTGGCAAAGTGAGAGACCGCAGAAATATGTTCCGCAGAAATTGAACCTGACCGCTTTCAGGAAAAACGCAGAATTTGAAACCCGCAGAAATAAAGTGCTATACGGTATTATCTCCATTATAACACAATTAATTAGAAAACGCACATTCGAAATGTGTTATTTTGTGGAAATTCTGCCATGATCTAGTTTTCGGCATAGGAAACACATTGGCGGTTTAGTGATATTTAGTGATATTGATGATGTCATTTGACATTACCTTGACGCCACATGACGCTGTGGCACATACACAGAGCATAATTACATAGAGTCTTTGTTGTTCAAATAAAAACCAATGCAGTTCCTCTCTCGCTATATGGATTTTACAATAGAGTGTTATAATGTCACAGAAGTACTCAGACGTGCAGGTGATGTTTTTGTCGTTGGTTTTGTCATATTATTGAAATGAGAATTTACAGCAATAAGTCTGAGATGCCTTGTCAAGTGAGTCGGGACTCCATGTCCAGGAGTTAATGTCACAGCCCTTGTGTCTGCGCAGGCGTCACTTCGAGTCTTCAGGGGGTTTCAGATAAAGGTTCTGACGCCCTGGCGATGTGGTACTGGCATATTTTTTGTAGAATCAGAGATATTATCTTAGATTGGTTGGCGGTAGGCCTATGTCGTTGATTGATAGCTTAATTCTATTTTCAGCAATCTATTTGTAAGTTGGCAAAGCAGACATTACACTTTTATCATTCTACCATATGTCGGCAAAGCCATAATCCATTAAAGTAGAATACCAGAATACAGCCATTCATCTGACAAAGTACAGCCGACATTTCCAACATGTTCTTAAGGTAGTCCATCCCTTATAAGATTCATGCGACATCAGATTAGTATTCCGGTAATGTTGTTAACATTCTCCACCACAGCATGTTAATGATGTCGCACATATAAGTTTGGATTAGGTAACAATGTTAACAATGTCGCATGAATCTCTTTAGGGGTGGAGTACCTTAATTCAATCATCAGCAATCTATTGTTCAGTTGTAAAAGCCGACATGTATCATCCTACTGTATATCGGCAGAGCCATAAGCCATCAAAGAAGAATACCAGAATATAGCCATTCATCTGACAAAGTACAGCCGACATTTCCAATATCTTCCTAAGGTAGTCCAATCCAAATGAGATTCATGTGACATCGAAATTATTCCTACAATGTCGTTAACATGCAGTTGTGGAACGTTTCACAGCGGAATAATATCAATGTCGCACATATCAATTTGGATAACGTTACAAAGTTTAGCAATGTCGCTTGAAAATTCTGAAGGTGCACGAATCTCATAAGGGGTGGACTACCTTAATTCTATTCAGAGATTTCGACAGAGGATATCAGGCCGATCATAGGAGACAATATCGGTCCAATCATGAAAGCGGCTATCGAGTAACCAGCTTTTAGTGGTACAGGTCCAATATTGGACTGATCATGGAAGTCGATATTGGGAAGATCAAAGGAGCCGATATCTGTCTGATCATGAAAGCCGATATCAGGCAGATATCGTTTGGTGTTACAGAGCCGATATACGCCCAATTTTGACAGACGATATTGGTCCGATCATGAAAGCCAATATTGGGTAGGCAGCTGTTGGTGTTACAGGGCTGATATCGGACTGATCACAGGCGTAGATATTGGGAAGATCATAGGAGCCGATATCAGGCCGATTATCAAAACCGATATCGGACGGATAGCGTTTGCTGTTACAGAGACAACATTGGGCCGACATTTCTGTGAATATCAGGCCAATCTGAAATGTTTGCTTGGAATAAAGACTTAATTTTAAGAGGCAACACAGTTGGGATAGAAACCTCTTCTAATCTCTTCCTAATCCCTTTGAGCCTCTGGCATCTTCCATGTGAATCTCATTAGGGGTGTACTAAAGCATCAAAATTTATATGAAGGGACAAAGTTGGGACTTGACAAACACTTCAATTTTTTCAGGAATATTGACTCATCTTAAGTCGACATGTCAGTTTGGATTGAAATATTCTCTCACCAATAGTATCACAAAAACCAATTCAAGACTCCAGCTGCTCTCTCACTTAGATGATTCACATCCATTGGTGGGATACAAATGACTTAAATCTAATATCAAAAATCTGGCCAAGCCGGTGTATATACCCACAATTTCTGAGTATACGGTTTGATAGCCCATAACTGGTCAAGAAGACTTTGCAAACTTTATGACTGGTTGGTTTGTCTTAAACTTGAAGTCAAAACATGCTGATGCACCATCAATCTTGAAAATATATATAAGCCCTATTGTATATAATATATTTCTTTGCTGGGGCCATCCATCAATTGATGGCATGTTGCCAACTCCCAAAGTTATCTTTGATTCCACAAAAAATTGTTGGTGCCCCATTGCTGGTTTCACATATTCCATATGTTTATGTGACACGAAAGCATAAGGTTGTGCATGATGCAGACTTTTCATTATAATCTACAGCTATATATGATTTGAAGACTGCCCTGGATTGTTTTTATTGCAAATGTTGTTTAATGATGCACAGACTGTTTGTGCATGATGCACTGACTGTCCACCCCAAGCTTAAATTATACAGGCTATGCGTGATGCATACCTTATGCTTGTTGTAACAAGCAAATTCTTAATTTCCCATAATGTTTTCTAACTAGAAAGTGGGCAGAAAGTTGCAAAATTTCATTGCAATTGTCATCTGCAACTTCCTTCAATAGGCACCCGACGTATTGAACAAAATTTTGCCGTTTGAGAGCGAGTTATAACTTAAATTATTTGTTTCCTTGTTATCAAGCACGGAAAACGGGTAAACAGTATAAAATTCCTGAGTCCTTTTTTTATCAAAGGCTTTCGTTTGTAAGTTGCTTAAAACCAATTAATAAATTCTGGGAACACATTGATAGGTGCATAGGCCTATAAAATACATTTGAAATTTGTTAGTTTTCATAAAATAAAATGTCTCATGCTGTTCGTAGCTGTGCTAGGTAACTTGAAACACCAAGTGAGTTCTGTCGAAATTTCCCAATAGATCGACAGGCTTAATGAGATAATTATGCTCTAATATTAGTTTTTCCTATTGTATTTATTGAATAAAATTTTTTTCTGACCTTCTTTTATTCTTCGTAAAAGAATTAAAGAGTTTAAGTAACAAAGTATAGCTAGTTCAGTGTCGTTCTTTCCGACCTTCCCATTTTAAAATGGGGCGATCGGATTAACAATTTTAAAATGGGGATATGCCCATTTTAAAATGGTAAGTATTGCCAAACGGTTTACAACACTGACCTTGATTTTCTAGTTTCTGTTTTGCAAAAAATATAGTTTGTTCGTGTAAAAATCAGTTGTCTCGAAACTTCTTTGACCAAAGACTTTGTTTGCAGCAACAACATTTAGATGCAAAAGGAATGGTACTCAAATTGTAAGCACTTCTGAAAATCACAAGGCTATCGAAACCATGTGACCTATCGAAAGCATGAGAGGAAAGGATACTTTGAATTTTATTTAGAACACTGTGAACATATTTATTCATCAACTGCCAGCAAAATATGAAATTTCTCTAGGACATTTGAAACATAAATGATAGCACACTTACATCAATATGTCGTGTCATGTACCTTCTTCTGAGTACGGATTAAAAACACTGTCAGCTTTTGAGGAAAATTATTTACCTCGGGACGGGAACCAAAGATTTCCACGTTTGAACGGGTACCAGACAAAACTGTAGACTGGAGACTTCAGAAAATCAATGGCGTTTTGGACGAATCTTTATGAATTTATGCCTTTTGAACTGGTAATCTGTATTAAAAATGGTTAATCTTTATTTATTCAATGAGCCTTGTTAACATTTTGCTGGATTGAGATATTCGCACAGTTTAAATGACGATGTTAAGAAACCTTGACGTCATTTTGTGAGAAACGTCGTCTGCAAAAATGAAAACATTGGGTCCTTTTCCAAACAACAGTGACTAAAATCTAAATGAAGTGAATTGAAATGCTTTGAAGATCTAGATCTATGCGGAAACTTCAGTCGACAGCTCTTTTAAATGGTTCATCAAAAAGGAAAATGATGACGGAAAAGGAGAAAACATTTTAATTTCCCCCTCAGTTTTCTTCGGTCTTGTGAGTTAGATCAAACATGGATCTAGATTAGTCTTTATAAGCTCTGACACATTTTGATTGTTGTCATGTAGATAGATCTAGACGGATCTATAGTAGCTGCGATATCGTAGCCACAAACTTGATTATGGGTATAGGTTTGTGAATGAATCATTCCAGCACCTACTCCATTGCAAAGAATAGGAAGGAATTGTAACCGAAACCCAGATCAAACTTCAAAAAGGTTTCGGTTACATTATCGCAACTAGATCTATAGATGCCATTTGAAGTGTGGTGTGGTGTCCGTAGTCGAGGTGTAGAGTGTTGGCCTTGTGACTAAGAGGTTCCAAGTTCTATCCCCGGTAGCGGAGGTTGTTCTTGACTTCTCATAGGCCCACATATTCGGGGCGAGTACTGTTGGATTTCCAGGAATCGAGAGGGCTTTAAATAAGTTGAAGAAACTTGCTTTCCAATCAATGTAAAATAAATGAAGGAATGTCTGAAGAAGAAAGAAGAAGAATTTGGGTAGATCTAGACACAATAAACCCTTTCCCGAACAAGACCTGGTTTTGACGTCCCTAATAGAGAAGGCTTGGGAAAACATTGAGGCAAAAGAAGAAACTGCTGATAACCAGCAGTTTCTCCTTTTGTCTCAATATTTTCTGTTCTGTATTGTACACAAACCCCTTCCTTTTAAACATCAAATTTGTCATCTGCTGCTGCTTTTGAATGGGATCACCCTGAAATTTAGTCGTTTGGGAAAGGGTTAATGAATGATTGCCACGCTTGTACTTAGCTAGCTCTAGGATTTCACGCAGTCAATGACTGTCATGACTTCTAATTTTTTTTTATTTTCAGAATGTTCTACAATGATGGCACAGCATAATGGAAGAGAACAGTGAGGAAAGAGAACAAGAATCTGTGGAAGATGAGCTGGACCTTCTTCTGACAGTAATTTATTCTTAAACCTAGTTTCCCATACAAGACAGGGTCCTTAACCCTTTCCCAAACAACAAGATTTTAGGATGATCCACTTCAAAAACTGCCACAAATGACAAAATGGATGTTATTATGGATAGGATTTGTGTAAAATGTGGCACAGAAAATATTGAGACAAAAGGAGAAACTGCTGGTTATCAGCAGTTTCTTCTTTTGTTTCAATGTTTTCCCAAGCCTATTCACTTAGGGACATCAAAACCCGGTCTTGTTTGGGAAGGGGTTAATATAACTCTCAGCACCTTTGATAAGATAGATTTATATTTTTTGTGAAATACATAGGCCTATGTCTATTAGCTGCTGGGAGGTAAAGTAAGGACCCATAATTATGTTGTTTTGATGTCCTTAATTATAATAGAAAGATCTTGGGAAAACGTTGAGACTAAAGAAGAAACTGCTGATATAAACCAACAGTTTCTCCTTTTGCCTCACTATTTTCTACATGCCGAATTCATTATTGTATGTCATGTATAGATCTTATTTTGATAAGAGGTAACTTCCATTCCATCATTCGAATTGTACTGGTCTAAAATAACCCTTTCTTAAACGGAAGAATTTAAGGGTGCTGATTACCAGCCTTTCTTCTTTTGCCTCTATGGTTTCCCACAAGCATCTCTTTAACACAATTTAAAAAATCATTACAAAATATCGAAAATGTTGTGTCATGTCATGTGATTCCCTGACATGTACCTTTTGAGTTTTCCCTGCTATATTGTAGGTAACAGAGAATGTGTGGGTACAGTGCGACAACCCAGACTGTCAAAAATGGAGAAAAATTCTCAAAGACGCTTCCGCAAAGTTGGATCAGTCCGCCCCTTGGTTCTGCTACATGAACCCTGATGTATCGGCCAATCACTGTTCTAAACAGGAGGATAATCAGTTGGTGTATGTGAGGGTGGCACAAAATGCTGGAATGAAGTTTGTCATGTCTGAGCTAGAAATTGGTGATTTGGTATGGGCTAAGACAACGGGATTTTGCAAGTATGCTTAAAGTTGATTCACTGTATAAAAAATCCTTTTTGCCTTGCAATATTTTACAGTTCATACCCATCAAATGATTATTAATTAAGTGTTGCACTAGAAAGCAGAAAATGCTGGTTTGAAATTTTTCATGCTGTTAACCCCATTTCCACATCACAATGCCTTCTGATACACTACAAGATAAAAAAGGCTTTGGAAAACATTGTTAAAAATTAAGAAATTGCTTGTAACAATGTTTTCTGCCCAGTTACCCCCAAAAGAGTAAAATTCCATTCACATTCATATCTGGAGAATCCTTATACCCATAATGGGCATTTTTGGTTAAAGAAATAAAGAGAGAATGAAAACATTTAATTTTCAAATCAAACCCTTTGTAGTGGGTATATTCGTTTGAAGCGTCCTCTTAACCCATTACCAAAAGGCTAAATTTCAGACTGGTTCAAATTGACAGAAGCTTCAGACGACATTTTCAATTTGATGAAATTTTGAAATATTACATCTTTGGGGGTAGAAAACATGGTGGAAAATGAAGAAATTGCTTGTGACAAGCAATTTCTTCATTTTCCACAATGTTTTCCAAAGCAATTTTTATGTATTGCGCAAAAATCCTAAGGCATCACTGTGTGGTTATGGGTTAAGACGCTTCAAATGAGTAACCACAACATAGGGTTTACAAAATTTAGACTGCTCTTTACCCTGTAACCTATTCCTCTTTTATCTGCTATATCTATCGACTATGTTTTTAGATGGCCAGCAGTTATAAGTCTGGACCCTATTCTTGGTCTACATGTACAGAAAGATCAAGACGGCGATCCATTCACTTACCATGTAGAATATTTGGGGAATCCTCACACACATTTTCTGTGAACAAATAAGGGCAAATTTAGGCATGTCAAAACGCAAAATATCAGAAATTAATTTCATTTTCAAATCAAACCCTATGTTGCGGATACTCATTTTAAGCGTCTTGTCAAGACGCTTCAAATGAGTATCCACAACATAGTGATTGGAGTAAGATTAACAAAATCTGCTGTTTACCCTGTTATCTGTTGCTCTGCAACTGTCTATATTTTTCAGATGGCCCGCAGTCATAAGCCCAGACCCCGTCCTTGGTCTACACCTACAGAGAGATCAAGATGGCGACCCCTTAATTTACCCTGTGGAATATTTGGGGAATCCCACACACATTGTTGAGTGAACAAATAGGAACAACAAAGGCATATGATGTAAAAACACAAAATATCATAAATTAATTTCATTTTCAAATCAAACCCTTTCACCCGATGTTGCGGATACTCATTTCAAGACGCTTCAAAAGAGTATCCAGAACATATGGTTTGGAGAATGATAAGCAAAAGACAACTGTTTAGTGTTTACCCTGTTATTTGTTGCTCTGCAATCTGCAATATCTAGTGTCTATATTTTTCAGATGGCCCGCGGTAATAAGTCCGGACCCTATCCTTGGTTTACATGTTCTAAAAGATCAAGATGGTGACCCCTTCATTTATCATGTGGAATATTTGGGGAATCCTCACACACATTGTTGAGTGAACAAATAGGAGCAACAAAGGCATATGATGTAAAAACACAAAATATCATTATTTAATTTTCAAGTCAAACCCTGTATTTGCACATGGATACTAATTTGAAGCGTCTTTTCAAGACGCTTCAAATGAGTATCCACAACATAATGGTTTGGAGTATGATTAATTAATTCTGATAGCTATCAGTGTATCTTTATAAATCTGTTGTTCTAATTTATCTAGATGCTTTTATTTTAGATGGCCTGCAGTTATAAGTCTGGACCCTATCCTTGGTCTACATGTACAGAAAGATCAAGACGGCGATCCATTCACTTACCATGTAGAATATTTGGGGAATCCACACACACATTGTTGGGTTAACACGAACCGTGTGGAGCTATACGGGCATAGAAACAACAAAACGGTGGATGCATTACAGTCACAGATAAAAAGGTGTGGTCGTTTTAAGGTAAGAAAATGATTGATCAGTAAGTCTATGAAATGATTATATTTATTAGACATGGCAAAGTTCAAGAATTTTTTGTCAGACATTTGGCCTGACAGTACTGTATAAATTTGCAAGGCAAATGGAATTTTGTCACACTTAACCCTTTCCCAAACGACAAATTCTAAGGGCCATGCACTTCAAAAACTGTCACAAATGACAAAATAGAAGTTATCAAAGATAGGATTTGTGTAAAATATGGCACAGAAATCATTGAGACAAAGGGAGAAACTGCTGATTATCAGCAGTTTCTTCTTTTGCCTCAATGTTTTCCCAAACCGTTTCTATTAGGGACGTCAAAACCAGATCTTGTTTGGGAAAGGGTTAACAATCATACACTACCCCAAGGGCCATCGATTTCGAGGGGAATTTTATAAGACATGTCTGATGGACCTACGGTCCTTAGCCATGTCTGCGTTATCATGCTTGTTTCTTTTCATCACATGCATTATATATGATAGATACAGGACATTTTTGTATGATATTGTATTTGACAATGAGTTTTTTGCTAAAAATAGACTATGTTTACTGTTATGTACCGTAGTTTCGAGGTTTTATAACATCACCTACGATATACTATTGTTTGTCCAAAATTACGTCACTGTTGACTTGGTATAATTGTTCCCATTTACTGGGATGAAATGATTAAATTAATAATTATTTACTATGTCTGTAGAGTTGCAAATTTACACAAGTTAGGATCTTGAAAATGGTGCCTAAGTTATTGCCAAAATGGATCTGTTTAATCAACCTTGTAATTTTCATTTTCAGGGTAAAAAGGGAAAGAGCAAAAGATGGGGATGGGAACAAAAGGTCCTGCATAAACACAGTGGGTTAAAAGAGGCGGTAGAAGAAGCTGAGAGTCTGTTAAACATGACCAAACTGGCTAGATCACAACTACTGGTTTATGAATTTGAATCACCCGGATTGCAATGTACAGGTTAGCTTTTTGATCTAGAGCTTGTTAATCAATGACAATTTTGTAGTATGGACTTAGTTGCACAGTTCAGTATACATGTGAAACTTGCACATGTTTAGTCTGATATTTTTCTATGCTGCCAGTAAAAGCAGGAACAGTTTAAGGATTTTATCAAATGATAAGCAGGAAAATCACGTGTAGCAGTAGACAAGGTCAGGATTTTCTTAACCCTTCCCAAATTTTAGATGCACCCAATAGGCAACGATTTTATCCGTTTAGCCGTGACACGATTTCGGACAAACAATAGTATATCGTGGGTGTTGTTATAAAACCTCGTAACTACGGCTTGATTCAAGCCGTGGTAACGAGGTTTTATAACAACACCGATGGTTTATCAAAATATAACGGTGAACCCAGTCTATTCTTAGCACAAAATTCATTGCCATTTGCTGCAGACAACAAAAGGGGCCATTTACTAACAGAATTATTGAAAAATATCGAAAATGTTATGTCAAGTGACTCCCAGATGTGATTAGAAAAAAATATTTTACATTTCAGATGTTCCCATACAGTTTGAAGGCCCAATCAAAGAGAAAAAGCAGATGAAATCAAAGAAATGCAAACCCAAGTCAAAGCCATTCAAACAGCAGACAAAATCAAATGACATTTTCAACTTCACTTGCGATGACACTTATCTTCAAAGACGGAGCAGTGCTAAAGTATCTCACCATCACAAACAAACAAAAGAAATAACTTCCAGGAAAAAATCTTCTTTTCCTGGCCATGATAGTGAATTTGAAATAGCAAGGAGAGAAAATCATTGTGACAATGATGCTGTAGTACCTCAGTATTTCCCAAATGATTATGAAACCAACAATGGTATGTTTGTTTTATTACTTTTTCTTTTATTTTTGGTATTTTTATTTGTAATAAAGGTTTGCATTACCTTGAGAACAGGGGTGGTATTCATCAATTGACCAGTACAATTCCCAGTGTCACTATAAAATTACATAACAATAAATCAAATTGGCCAAGACATGTGTCTTGTCTAATCAGATGGCTTGTTAAGTAATTTAGAATTTGAAAACTGATTTAGAATTGTTTGTGAATACCATGCCAGATGTAAACCCTTTTCCATACTAGCCCTGGTTTTGACGATCCTACGGAATGTTAGATTAGAAACCCTTGAAGGAAAAGAAAAAAATGCTGATCATCTGCATTTTCTCCTATTCTTTCAAGGATTTCTTTCTTATGAACTGTATAGACAGACAACGACCTGTGAATGATCAAAGATTAGCGAGTCTAAATTGACAGGGGGAGAGGGATTTCGAATCATAAAAATATGTGACTCGAACCCGTCTCCCTGTAATAAATTGACGAAGTACTATCTGGACACGGCTACTGAACTCACACTGCATCACGAGCAGCACGCAATACCTGTCATCGTTCACTTTTATTCAGTGGAAAATAGGCACCCCTCCCTATTTACATGTATTGGAATATACCGTAACCTTTCATCACGGCTCACGACTCGATGTCCATTTATAGTTGTTGTGTTTTCATCAATATTTGTTTTGACAATGACATGTACAACACACTTGGGCAACTCTAAAACTGTTTTGGAAAAGCTTGGAGTAATACCATCATCAATGTTGCAGTCCATAATACAAACTTTTAATGAGATGAATAAAAGTTTCATACATTCTGTTTTTGCCCAAAGTTAGAAAAACAAATGGTCAAAATATAAAGATGCATAAAAAAGTATCACAAAATGACATTTTTTTCAAGGTTCATCTAACTGATCTTATGGTGTAAATATCTAAGCCATTTTAAAAACTTTATTATTCATAATTTGCTGTAACAGTGTTTCATAAATACATCTTTGACTCTTTTTTCAGATGCCTCTTTCTATGATGAAAATAAACAAGAGAAATTACATGCTAACACTCTGGACCATTTGAAAAGCAAAACAAATCTTGATTATAATGAAGGTAAGTTATCAAACGGAACTCCTGGTAATTTTTCTTGCTGAATTTCACCATTTACCATATTATTTAAGCCCTGATTTTGACATTCCTAATAGATAAGGTTTGGGAAAACACTGAGGCAAAAGAAGATAAAAACATTTTCTTCTTTTTTCCCTCAAGATTTTTTTATTACATTTATGCTCTTAGTAACCTCTAACATATCTTCTACAACTACTCAGAATTTTAAGAGTCCTGGAATTTTGTCATTTGGTAAAAAGATTTGTCAAAGCCATAAAACTGCAGCAGGTATTTCAATAGGAAAAGTGGTTGTTGTAAAATAATTACACATGTACATATGAATTGTACGAAATGTTCAAATGAAGTTATCTGTGCGGGATATTGTCATAATTGTATATCAATTTACATGTGACTGAATATATTATTTGACCTGTTAGATACATATTTGTTACCAAAAGCAACAGTTGTTGTCAATTTCAGGTTCTTACAATAATGAAGATTTTGAGAGAATGATGAATGATCTACAAGATGATATTGGAGGCGCCAGTCAACATTCACAAGGTATTGTTAATTTAACTTTGTTTAATTAGGGATGGACTACCTTACTTAGGGGGAACTAGCTTAAGTTAAGGACAATAATTTATTGACTGTAGGTACCTACAACAATGAAGACTTCTTTGATTATGGGTTAAAATGTTAAGCAGGCTGAATACCTTTGCATAGTTAGTTTAGTTACAGATTTTAAACTCGTGGTTACAGATTTGAGACTTTGAAACCTGGTAAAGTTTGAGAATGGTTACTTTAATTTATTCCCACACACTAACGCTTTGTGACACTCTCCATGAAAAAGGCTTTGGAAAATATTGTGGAAAATGAAGAAATTGCTTGTCACATGTTTTTTACCCTAAAGGTAGTTAAATTTTAAATTTTCATTAAATCTATGAAGTCGTATCACGGTATGCACATTCTTTCAATTAAGACCACCCCAAAGTTTTGCTGTCTGGTAATGGGTTAAAATTAGCCTTTTTATTTTCAGATATTGGAGACTCACAAGCGGTGGAAACATTAGACTTCAATTACTTTACACCAAAATCAAACCATGACTATGGTAAGTTATTCTCACTTTCACTCATTAACCCATTCCCACATAATGATGCATTTTGATGCCCTACATGGTAAAGGCTTGGGGAAACATTCTGTGACAATCAATTTCTTCATTTCCCATAGTGTTTTCTACCCGAAACACAAAATATCAGAAATTTATTTAATTTTCAAGTCAACCCCTATTTGATAATGAATACTGATTACTCATTTCAAAATGCCTGGTAATCCCCCTGAAATGCTTAGCAACAGCTAACTGGTTCACATGTAGAATTTAATTTTAATTATTTCAGTTCCTGCCACACCAGAGAAGAGCCCTTTCTTACTGGACGACATGGAATCAGATCTCACAGCCATGGAGGGATTTTTTATGGACAATTAATTCATTTATATTTTGGGCTGGTGGAAATTTATTAGTGTATCTTTGGTGTTATTTCAAAACATTGTAACTACAGCTTCAATCAAGCTGTAGTTACCAGATTTTGCAATAGCACTGACTAGAAAATATGACCATATTATTGCGGACTGGTGTATCAATCCCCAGGTTATACATAGAATTTGAGGAAAAGGAGAAAATGCTGTAAGGTTTTCTTATCCCATATGTGCATAGTTGATGTGTCAAAAGGAACACTATTTGGGAATGGATTTATTTTTAGAATTTAAAGTAAAGTTGATTTGATTTATTGGGGTTTTACGCCGTTTTCAACTACTAAGGTCATATCGCATCGGCTGGAGCACCTAACCATGGATTCCTGGCGTTTCTCATACCAGATACTACCACAACACCCTTACCGAGCCTCCAGCTGCTCCCCCACATAGGTTCCCGATATCAAACCATTGATGGGTGACATTTTTGTCAGTAAGGATATTTTCCGCGGCCGGGTATCGAACCCGGGACCTCTCGAATGAGAGGCAGATGCACTTCCAACTGCGCCATGGCCGCGGCTTATAGTAAAGTTGAATCACATGAATTAAATTTGTTAGTTCAAATAGTCCTGCTAGGATTTAAATTCTTTATCAACACAAGCAGTGTTGAAAAATGGATTGATTTGGGTTTAACGCCTCTTTCAACTGCTATGGTTATATCACAGAAGCTGAAACAGCTTTACATGGATTCTTGTCATTTCGCATAGCAGTACTACCACAATATCCTAACCAAGCCTCCAGCTACTTGCACACATAGGTTAACGATTATCGAACCATTGGTCGGTGACAATTTTGTCAGAAAGGATATTTGCTGCACCCAGGGATCGAACCTGCGCCTCGATAGTGAGAGTCTAATGCGCTATCTACTGCACTATGGTAGCTTCAAGAGTATTGGAAAAAAAAGAAGTATAAACTAAAAGGTATAAAAATTTACTTTTAATTTCACATATTAATTTTTTCATTGTTACAAAAAATTACAAAACATCTATATAAAGCATTTATAAGCTATAGTGAGCAAAATCTTCATTGTAAACAAGCAGTCATAACAAACACATTGGGGAATCATGTGACACAACAATTGCTGAAAATCTTCAATAATTTTGTTTATATGTGACCAATTTGTAATCAGTTTAAAGGGACATTTCATCCCCGTTTCAATTTTTAAAAGTATGTCTTGATGCCAAGATAAGTTACTCTAATGGGTATTATTGCTATTAGTTTTTGAAGTTGTTGCTGATAAGCGACAAAACGCGCCTTTAAAGTTAAGAAAGAAACGACAAATTCTATATACATCTGAACTGTTGTGGACAACAAATTGTATGATTTTGACAAAAAATATATATATCTTGTAAACGGCGCAATATTTTGTCTTGCAATTTTCGTAAGAAAATATGCTCTTTTAGATAAAAATAAAACAGAAACTTCTGAGAAAAAATTCTGAAATGTCACTTTAAAGCAGAGGTGTGAAAATGCCAGGAATCAGCTACATGTCGTAGATCTTTTAGAAATCAGCTGATAAAAAGTTGTTGACAACCAACCAAAATTTTCAGCTGACTTTTTAGATTTACCCTGTGCAGCTAATTTCAGGCATTTTCACACCATCCCAACTTTAGACCGATTTCACACTTAAAATATGATAGTTGAATATTTTCTGGAATTATTGTCTCGCATGATTCCCCAACCTAACAAAATGGGAAATGTTTCAATCATTAACAAGCCCTGGATTTGATGTCCATAGGTTAGGTGAAACATTGAGGCAAAAGAAGAAAAAGTTGATAACAAGCATAATTTCCTATGTTTACCTCAGATATTTTCTGTGTGATATTGTTCACAAATCCTATCTTAATCAACACCCATTTTCTTGTCTGTAGTAGCTTTCAAATTAGAATATGTCAA
Organism: Fragum sueziense; assembly: GCA_963680895.1. Lineage (NCBI taxonomy): Eukaryota > Metazoa > Mollusca > Bivalvia > Cardiida > Cardiidae > Fragum > Fragum sueziense. The sequence continues at coordinate 45,092,798 of OY804606.1, read as the reverse complement.
AAGTTTTGCTGTTTGGAAAAGGGTTATAACTCATGCCTGCACATTAACACTTTTTGACGCCCCTCAAGGAAACTGTGAGAGAAAACATTGTGGAAAATGAAGAAATTGCTTGTGACAAGCAGTTTCTTCATTTCCCACAATGTTTTCTACTCAGAAAGTCCGAAAATTTTACAGTTTTGAAATGTCATCTGCATCTGCTTTCAATTTGGACAACCCTAAAATTTTGCCATGTAGGAAAGGGTTTTTGAAAATCTTAAGCCCTTTCCCAAACAGTGAAATTTAAGACTGTTCCAATCTAAAAGCTGCTACAGACAACAAAATTGATACTGATAAAAGTGTTATTTGCGTACAGTATTCCATATCCCATCTCATTTATATGCATTCAAATAATAACTCAATCGTAACAAGATGTGAAACAAAAATCTGCAACCAAACCAAAATCACTCACTCAATCAAATCAAACATAAATATTTATGTAATAATACATTAATCAGCATAATAAATAATTCATGATGCATATATATATAAAATGATATTTGAAGAATAAGAAGGAATGGGTTTGAAAATATTATTTATTTACAGAAAATACTTTTGAATATTAAAAATTTGATTAAACAAGAATTGTCTGTGTACAACATATCTGCGTATAAAGCAATATGCCTATACAGCAGTGAAATGTGAATGCTGTATCTTTAATAGGGAACAAGATGTAGGCAAGATTAATCTTTATAACGTATGTCAAACTGAAAGGTCATGGTCTCGAATGCAAGGTCTTGGTGGTAGTTATCAATGTGTAAAATACCAAAATGTAACAGTATCTGTAATAAAGCTAAGAGCATGACATACAGGCCAGGTTAATGTTTTTAAAGATAGGTCAATGGTTATGGTCATGGTCACAAATGGTCTTGGTGCAAGGTATCCATGTGTGAAATTTTAGGTATCCATGTGCGGAATTTTAAGGCTTTATCTCTAATGGTACATGAGATATAGACCAGGTTAAAGTTTTTGTCTACAAAACACACCAACACTAAGACTGTGAAATTCACTTCCAAGACTGTTTTCCAAACAGGAAATTTTACATTTTTCCCATTTGAAAGCTGCTGCTGACTATAAGATGAGTGCCAAGAGAGAGTTTGTTTACATTCCAGCACAAAACAAGATGTGTTTGTGAAACACAAATGCCCCCAAAATGGCCAATTTTTCTAAAATGTTAAGTTTTCGTAGAGTAAAGGGTTGATAAGGGTTAACGGATGACCTTGAGGAAGGTCAAATTGCTTGGAACAGATAGATATCATTGAAAGGAAGTTGCATACCAAATTTGAGCTTTGTATGTCAAATAGTTTTGGAGAAAAGGCAAAGGTTAAGTTTTCAGGTTAAGTTTTCGGAAAGACGGACAGACAGACGGACATGAGGAAAACAATATGCCCCCGATCTCTCCATACGGGGGCATAAAAATATTGAATGAAAGATGATTATAAACAAAATGTGTTTGTGGAACACTAATGCCCTCGAAATGATCAATGTTCAAGTTTTCGAACAGATGGACAGACCTGGCACAACAGAGAGACAGCCACAAGTAAAACAATATGCCCCAATTTTTCAATATGGGGCATAAAAATTTTGCTGTTTGGGAATGGGTTAAGCTGAATGATATGTTAAAATGGCACAACAGAAGCAATAAAGCACATATCAGTAGCACAATGTATAACTGATTAATAAGAATTGGTCTACTTAAAGTGACATTTCACATTTATTTCATTTTTTAAAAGTATGTCTTGATGCAAAGATTGTTTATTCTAATGCGTAGAAATGGCATCAGTTTTTTCGAAGTTGTTATTTACAAATGAAAAATACGCCTTTAAAGGTTAAACAAAAATGACAAATTTTATATAAATTTGTACCGTTGTCCACAAAAATTTGTCTAATTTTAGCACAAAAATATATATTTCTTGTAAACGGTTCAATATTTTGACTTGAAATTTTCAGAATTTCCATAAGAAACTAGAACTGTCGCAAAGCGGACAAATACCCCCCACTAGCGCATTGTCACTGAAAAAGTGCTAAAGTTCAAAGTGGCATAACTCTGAAACTACTGCCTGGATCAAGATGAAAATTGCAGGTGCACAACTTCATATGATAGGAAACAACCTGCTAAAATTTCAGCAAAATCGGTCAAAAACTGTGGGAGAAGAAGAGGACACAAAATTATGTCCACGGACGGACGGACAGACGGACAACCTGAATCCAGTATACCCCCCATAACTTTGTTGTGGGGGGTATAAAGATGCTCTTTCAGATAGAATAAAAGTAAAATTTATGTAAAATTAATTGTGAAATGTCACTTTAAGCCATGGTTGCTACTAGGGCTGAAACGGGTACAAAATTTCTACCCGGTGCCCGTCTTACAATTACTCTGGGTACCCGGGTACCCACAAAAATGGATAATTCATGAATTTAGATGGCTCAATCCAGTTATAGTAAAGTAGCAATACACAGATGAAAACACGCTGGCAAGTTGACTCGTCAGTCATCTTGCCTGCACGTTCCCTTTGGTGGATTTCAAAATTAGTCCTCCTATGTAATGTGATCCTTGACGTTATACACTATTTTCATAAATATAGAACTTTTTGACTCGCAGTCTAGATATGTTAAATTAATAATACAAGTTGAAAGCCAGAATATAATCATCCGGTAACGAGTAATAAATAAGAACTCTAAGTAAGAACTCGTGTACTGGTAATTTTGGACCCTACTTGTTTCAGCCTTAGCTGCTACTCATTCTCTTTTCTCCAATACCACAGGAAAGTGTATAACTTTAATGTCATTTCCGTAATCACAGACTATAGTCGAGTTTTCCAGTGATTGTATATGATGTATAAATGCTATCTTGTCTCGATGATGAAGCTCTATGATACGAACAAGTTCTCCTTTATGTATATCCCATAAGTACAGCGATCCCTGGAAAAAATACAACTGAGAATTCAAAACATTTTCAAAGTAAGACGGTCTAAAATGTATGAACTTGCGCAAGCTACAGATACATTTATCAATTTGTTAAAAGACTAGCTGTCACAGAAAAAATGTTATCAAAGATATATGAAAGTTGCATGTAAAAACTTAACCAAGAATTTCTAAGTCCGAAAAGGGTAAAACTTCCACAAAATTACATGTCAGTGTAATGAATCTTTGCCTAGAGGCTGATATTATGGTCACAGAGGCATGTGCAAAGTTTCAGAGCAATGGCATTTGTAGAAACAGAGATTTGCCAAACTTGCATGTGAAAACTTAACCAAAGCATTACACAATGCTGACACTGACGCTGACGCCCGGGTGACTAGAATAACCCCCCTATACTACGAATAGTTGTACTAAAACATGATTGTTTTTCACTAACCTCTCCTCCAGTGACCAGAAAATTACTATTCAACATTGCCATAGTGCTTCCACAAGATGTCTCCATATCTACCGAATACAACAGATGGCCTCGCTTTCTCTCCCAAACACACAGACGGTCATCCAGGCCAGAACTAATAATGTACGCGTCTGTGGAGGTCAAACTGACCACCGTCCCCTCATGACCTCTGACCTTGTGGACGCATGACCCGGTCAACAGATCCCAAACTCGGACAGTACCGTCCGCTGATCCACTGACCGCTGCATATGGCGAAATCTAAAATATTTTGAAAGGATCTGATGAAAATTGAGAATTAACTGTAGCACACACATGCATAACTTTTAGAGTTACAAAACCTTTTAACTATTATTTCAATTTTCCTTCATTGGTGATATTTGAAATTTAGCCAATTTTTCGTATGATCTGATAACTATGAATCTGCAGTAGAGTTTTTACCATTTACAGAGTTTCACAACTTCTTTGTTATGATATTCATGCTAAATAAACTAGCTCTAGCTAATATTTTTTTTGGCAAGCTCAATATTGTTTTTGCACTGAGACTCGTACAATGAAAAGTTGCCCCTACCTTATCCATACAAAGAGCTGTAATACTGCCTGTGTGACCGTGAAGTGTGTACAAACATCTGTAATCTTCTAGTCGAAATACCTAAAATAATTTGAAAAAGTCATTCTTACACTTCCCAAAAGTTCTTGTATGCAATCACAAATCTATTCAAACAAATATCATTTCAAAGAACAGTCAAAGAGCAACCTTATACTTCCTGCCATGTCCCATGATCCTGATGTAATCATATCCTCCTAAAATGACATTTAAGTTGATTACCATTAAATTTCTCCATGTAAAAAGCTTTTAATCATGCCTTTTTTTCCTTTATGCAAATTTTCATCAAAATCCTAGTTGTCTAAGAAAATTTACATTTACGAAACAAGTGAACAGACAGATAGACTTGACAGTTTTTTAAATTTTTAAAATTTGTTTGTTTGGTGCTAGAAAGAACAAATATTTTTAATCCTTTTAAGCGTTAAAATCATCAAAGTATTTCCTTTAAGGGAAAGGGATAAAATTGTAAGCTTACTTTCAATGTAAAATCTTGACTGCCTGACACTATACGTCCACCCTCACTCTGTAAGACTGTGATTGGACGCTGATGAGCCTGCGTGTGCTGAACTTCTGTACAATGAATAATCTCGTCCCACAGTCGTGCATCGTCACTACCTGTACGAGAATGACTTAAGTGTCGAGAATGACCTGAAAAATATAGAGAAACATTGTGGTAAAATAACATTAAATGGGAGTAAATATTTCCACTTTTCAACAAAAACCTCGTAACTGCAGCTTTAAACAAGCTGCAGTTACAAGGTTTTTGTTACAAAGTGACGATATGTTGAACTTCTGTAAAATGAATAATAAAATCCTGACAGCCTGACACTATACGTCCACCCTCACTCTGTAGGACTGTGATTGGACGCTGATGTGCCTGTGTGTGCTGAACTTCTGTACAATGAATTATCTCATCCCACAGTCGTGCATCGTCACTTCCAGTACGAGAATGACTTAAATGTCGCGAGTGACCTGAAGAAGATAACATTAAATGGGAGTGAATATTGCCACTTTTCAACAAAAAACCTTGTAACTGCAGCTTTAAACAAGCTGCAGTTATGAGGTTTTTGTTGGAAAGTGACGATATGTTGAACTCCTGTACAATGAATAATAAAATCTTGACTGCCTGACACTATACGTCCACCCTCACTCTGTAAGACTGTGATTGGTTGCTGATGTGCCTGTGTGTGCTGGACTTCTGTACAATGAATTATCTCGTCCCACAGGCGAGCATCGTCACTTCCTGTACGAGAATGACTTAAGTGTCGTGAGTGACCTGTAGAATATGGAGAAACATTGTGGTAAAATAACATTTAATACCTGTGATATTAAATGGTATCATTTGAGAAAGATTTTTTCTTAAATTTCTTAAAGAATGTAGACACTGTCTAGAGTAGAATCATGAAAATCCCTCAATGATTTAAGAAACAACCATTTGGATGCATATTCCAACAACAGTTGTGCGCGGACAACATAGCTGGCCTATACGAAAGCTTGTTGCAAATAAAAAGGAGTCAAAGGTCAAGGTCACTAAGTCAAAGATCATGGTCTCAAGGTCATGGCATGATGTATCCATATGTAAAATATCAAGGCTCTATCAATATAATAGTGCATGATATATAGGTCAGATTAAATTTTTTTCAAAGTAGGTCGGACTCCAAGGTCAAGGTCACAAGGTCAAATGTCATGGTTCCAAAAGAAAGGTCTTGGCAGGAGGTATCCATGTGTGAAATATTAAGGCACTATCATTAATGGTGCCCGAGATATAGACCATGTTAAAGTTTTTTTTTTCAAGAAAAACGCGACAAGACACTAGGGCTGTGACATGAGCTTCCCAGACTAAAAGTCCTGCTGGCTCACCAAAAAGTTGCAAACCAATATCTGCAAATATTTAGCGTAAATTATTTGATTCATGATAATACATTGAAACATCTTCTCATTGTAAAACAATCAAGTCTAATTTGTTTAATATTGTACCCACATTATATTCACATACATACATGTATTTCCCTATGTCTGTTTACCTTTCATTTTCCTGTGTAGACTACTAGGAGAGAGTGGTGTTGTTATTCTGGGGCCTTGAAAGGTCTCCAGCTCTAAAAAGTCTATTGACCCATCAAGCCGAGCAACAATTACTCGTTTTCCAACCAAGTTTACCGCAGTAACACCACTCTTATTGTCACCAAATAAACATTTTAAGGCACCAGTGGTAGAATCCCAGAACTGAAAAGAAATATTGACTCGTTCCAACATAGTGACACTTTTTGACGCCCTACAAAATACAGGCTTTGGAAGGCATTGTGGTAAACAAAGAAATTGCTTCAGACCATTTACCACAATATTTTCTATCCAGAAAGACCAAAATATGTAAAATCTCATTCACTTGAAATTGCTGTCTGCTACATGTTTGAAACTGGACCAGTGAAAAAGTTTGCTGTCTGGTAATTGAATGAATGAGGTTTAACTCTTTCAACTGCTATGGTCAAGTTTCATTGGCTGTAGCACCTAACCATGAATTTCTGTTGACAGTTGATTCTCTGCCCAACATCCTCTCGGAGCCTCCAGCTTTTCGCCAACATAGGTTTTCGATCATGCCACCATTGGCAAGAGATAAATTGAACAAAAGACACCCCAATTACCTCAAGTTTACCATTTCCACATCCAGCTATAATCAAGTTTCCTTTACAAGCCAAACACCAAACTGAGGGAGGGGCACCGTCTGTATTTGGGTCATCTCGGGAATAGTAAATCATACTCAGGAAGTCCCAAAAAAAGACTTGGTTTTGATGTCATTTACAGAAAAGACCTGGTAAAACATTGAGGCAAAAGAAGAAAATGCTGATAATCAGCATTTTCTCCTTTTGCCTCAATATTTTCCAGGCTGTATTGTGCACAATTTTGATGCCTGCAACTACTCTCTAAATAGACCACTGAAAGATTTAATCAACAGGGAAAGGTTAATTTAGTACCATAGATTGGACCACTTTGTATAGCAAAGGCTAATTTCATAATGATTCTACAATACAATTACCTCAAGTTTACCATTTCCACATCCCGCTATAATCAAGTTTCCTTTACAAGCCAGACACCACACAGAGGGAGGGGCACCGTCTGTATTTGGGTCATCTCGGGAATAGTAAATCATACTCAGGAAGTCCCAAAAAAGACTTGGTTTTGACGTCTTTTACAGAAAAGACATGGTAAAACATTGTGGCAAAAGAAGAACAAGAGTGCCATGGTCACAATATACGCAGCCACTTATAAAACTTGAGACAAAAAAATGACATTGACAAGGATAATTTATAAATATTCACTCAAAAACCTGTAAAAAATTGTGTTCACTAAAAGGTTTTTGTAAATATCCAGTCAAAAACCTGGAAGGAATTGCATTCACGAGGCTGAAATATCATTAAGCCCCAGAGACTAAGATTGAAGGGGGCATAACTCAGGCAAAAATCAATGAACTATAAAATCCTTACTTCATACACATCTACCAATTAAGGTTATAACATCCACCAAGTTTCATTAGGATCCAGTCAGAATCTTAGGAGGAGTTGCATTGACAAGGCTGCAATTTCAATCAGCCCCAGAGACTAAGTTTTAAGGGGGCATAACTCTGGAAAAAATCAATGAACCATAAAATCCTTCCTACATGCACATATACTAATTGAGGTGATAACATTGACCAAGTGACATTAAGATCCAGCCAGAAACTTAGGAGGAGTTGCGTTGACAAGGCTGAAATTTCAATAAGCCCCAGAGACTAAGATTGAAGGGGGCATAACTCAGGCAAAAATCAATGAACCATAAAATCCTTACTTCATGCACATCTACCAATTAAGGTAATAACATCCACCAAGTTTCATTAAGATCTAGCCAGAAACCTAGGAGAAGTTGCGTTGACAAGGCTGCAATTTCAATCAGCCCCAGAGACTAAGTTTTAAAGGAGCATAACTCTGGCAAAAATCAATGAACCATAAAATCCTTCCTTCATGCACATCTACCAATTGAGGTGATAACGTTGACCAAGTTTCATTAAGATCCAGCCAGAAACTTAGGAGGAGTTGCGTTGACAAGGCTGCAATTTCAATAACCCCCACAGACTAAGTTTTTAAGGGGCATAACTCAGGCAAAAATCGACGAACCATAAAATCCTTCCTTCATGCACATCTACCAATTGAGGTGATAATATTGACCAAGTTTCAAGAAGATCCAGCCAGAAACTTAGGAGGAGTTGCATTGACAAGAAAAGTGGACGGACGTACCTCAAGTTTACCATTTCCACATCCAGCTATAATCAAGTTTCCTTTACAAGCCAGACACCAGACTGAGGGAGTGGCGCCGTCTGTATTTGGGTCATCTCAGAAATACAAAATGACACTCAGGAAGTATAGAGAAAGATCAGACTGCATGTAAATGCAGGCTGATCTTTCTCTATGCTGCCTGCCTAATCAAGAATATGGAATTTCATATTGCTTTCATTCACCAAGTACAATGTACCATAAATTTGACTGCTCGAGGTATAGCAAAGGCTAATTTCATAATGAGACTACAATACAATTGTGTACCTCAAGTTTCCCATTTCCACATCCAGCTATAATCAAGTTTCCTTTACAAGCCAGACACCACACAGAGGGAGGAGCACCGTCTGTATTTGGGTCATCTCGGAAATACAAAGACACTCAGGAAGTATAGAGAAAGATCAGACTGCATGTAGATGCAGGCTGATCTTTATCTATGCTACCTGCAGTGTCAAAACAAAAATATGGAATTTCATATTGCTTTCATTCACAAAGTACAATGTACAGTTGAGAACATCATGAAATTGACATTCTGAGTGGAATGGGAATGTTTTATGAGCGAATGAATGGATTGAGCGGTTGGAATGATTTTGTGTATCTAAAAAATCGATAACACGCCCACGATAAACGTTCAACCAATCAAACGTTATCTTTAAATAGTAACAGCCTGATATTGGAAATTTACCAATATTATAGGTATGAAGATTTATCGATAAAACGCCCACGATAATATTTCGGCCAATGAAATACCTTTCTTTTTATAACAACCAATTAAACCAGTGAACGTTTATTGAGCGGTGTGAATGTTTTATGAGCGTTTTGAGTGTTTTTGTGAGCGGAATGAATGAACGCTGGAGTGGAATGATTTTGATCGGAATGGAATGGTATAATTGTCAATTTCATGATGTTCTCAACTGTACCATAAATTTGACTGCTTGGTATAGCAAAGGCTAATGTTATAATGAGACAACAACTAAGTACCATAGATTGGACCACTTAGTATGACAAAGGCAAAATTTCATAATGAGACTACAATACTATTACCTCAAGTTTACCATTTCCACATCCCGATATAATCAAGTTTCCTTTACAAGCCAAACACCAAACTGAGGGAGGGGCCCCGTCTGTATTTGGGTCCTCTCATGAATACAAAATGACACTCAGGAAGTGTAGAGAAAGATCAGACTGCATGTAGATGCAGGCTGATCTTTATCTATGCTACCTGCAGTGTCAAAACAAAAATATGGAATTTCACATTGCATTCATTCACCAAGTACAATGTACCATAAATTTGACTGCTCGAGGTATAGCAAAGGCTAATGTTATAATGAGACAACAACTAAGTATTGTCCAGCAAGATTAACCCGAGACATCTGCATATGTAATGACCCCACTCCGGCAATGTTTTGTTAAGGCACTTAACTAACGGACTTTGTACACAAAACTTAAGTTATCCCGGGTTAATTTGGGTGGAAAATACCATAGATTGGACCGCTCAGTATGACAAAGACTAATTTCATAATGAGACAACAATACAATTACCTCAAGTTTACCATTTCCACATCCAGCTATAATCAGGTTTCCTTTACAAGCCAGACACCAAACTGAGGGAGGGGCACTGTCTGTATTTGGGTCATCTTGGAATACAAAGTGACACTCAGGAAGTAAAGAGAAAGATCAGACTGCATGTAAATGCAGGCTGATCTTTATCTATGCTGCAAGCCTAATCAAGAATATGGAATTTTATATTGCTTTCATTCACCAAGTACAAAGTACCATAAATTTGACTGCTCGGTATAGCAAAGGCTATTGTTATAATGGGACAACAATTAAGTACCATAGATTGGACCACTTTGTATAGCAAAGGCTAATGTTATAATGAGACAACAATTAAGTACTATAGATTGGACCAATATGTACATGTATAGCAAAGACTAATTTCAAAATGAGACAACAATTTAGTACCATAGATTGGACCACTATGTACATGTATAGCAAAGACTAATTTCAAAATGAGACTACAATACAATGTTACCTCAAGTTTCCCATTTCCACATCCAGCTATAATCAGGTTTCCTTTACAAGCCAAACACCAGACAGAGGGAGGGGCACCGTCTGTATTTGGGTCATCTCGGGAATTGTGGTCACCTGCAACATAATATCGTAGCTTTTCAACAAAAACCATGTAACTGCAGCTTAAAACAAGCTGCAGTTACGAGGTTTTCTTTGAAAAGCAGTGATGTGGTGATACCAAACTTGAGCATCATGTGGTTATAAATATTTTCTTTTTTTTATGTTTTCTAAAAGCATTTTGAAAGTATAACCCTAAGTAATACCACGTGCATATTTCATGTGTATTTCACAAAGAATGTTGCATCTTTGCAGTGATACAAAGTTTAAGGTAAAAAATATATACCACTGTTAATATCTGTTGAAGGACATTATGTTTTACAAAATGCATTTTGGTAAAATCAAAGAAATGATTGTAAATAACATATGCATTGTTACAGGTTTTCCCTAGAACAATCTCCTAATCAAAACATTTTTATCGATATCTAAAACTTATGGTCTGACTTATAATTATCAGGTTCAGGAAGTCCCCTCCTTGTTTTCTAATTCTTGAGTTAAACAACTAGAAACAAGAAAGTGACTGACTAAATAAACTAACCTTCACTCCAGCTTTTAGATCTAGTAGCTCTAGTCTGAAAGGCTTCAGAATCTCTCTTTTCCTGTCTTTGTTTATCTTCCAAGTACTTCTCATGCTCCTTATAAACTCCCTCGAACCTTAACTGAAAATCAAACCCACTGCTTGGCTCAGGTTTAACGGTATCACTCTGTTGTGATTCAGAGGGATGTAGCTTATATTTTGGATCAGGAATAGTTTCCACCTGAGATCTAGCTGTAAAGTTGGTATCAATTGTACTCTGTAGACTTGGAATACTTTCAAATCTATCAACGGTAGTCTCACTGTGGCTTGTGCCGTCTTTTCTCCCAATGTTTCTCTGCCTCGGAGACGATGCGTCGCATGACTCTATGGATGTATCCACGAAGCTGGTTGATGTGTCATGTGATATGTTACCATGGTTACCGTGATATTCCGTATACAAATCTTCCTCACTGTCCTCAACATTTCTACCCTCACAAGGCTTCCTCTTCATAGGGGGTGAAGCACTGACAGAAAAAGGATGAGCAAAACCATAGAATTAAAGATACTCTTACTCATCAACAGACAACATTTTCTAACCATCTTTTTTTGGAAAAATATGAGCCATTCTTTGACTAATTATAAATACAGAATATTTTTTCTGTCACTTTGACTATAGATGAAATTGACAACATGCTGAGATTGTTTGAAGATATGAAAACTAAGCATCAATTTTTTATTTTCTGTTAGTTTATTATGATACAATTGCAATTCAGAAACTGCTATGGCAGCTACTTTACATATTCTAGAATGTCTTCTCTGATTTTACACTCTTAAATCAGCTTGACCCATAGAATAATATAAGAGCTTCGCAGAGGGGCGCATATACGCCCGAGAAGGGCTTGTCAGTAAACTTGGCCATTTTTTTTAATTCAAGGGCAGATAATTCAAGAACAAAAAGAGTTATCTGAATTCTGTAAGCGGTGTGCACAACTAGACACTATGGAAAATCATTGTGGCAAGTTTGATCAAATTCTGATCAAAACTGTAGGAGGAGTTGCGTTAACAAGAAATTGCTAACGGATGGACAGACGGACAGGAGAACGGACGGACAGACGGACGACCAGGATAATAACATAATACGACCCTTTGGGCGTATCATTATTAAACTCACCTTTTTCTAAGCATATTGTGTAGACATTCTCCAGTGAAAGAGTCCCAGACCCTTAACTGTCCACCGAGACATGAACTAACTATCACACTACCATCTGTGACCAAACATTCTATATCCTGAAAGAGATGCATGTAATTAGCAAAATGGTATTGCAATAGTTGAGTAACAAGTAAAATTGAAAGTGCCTATCTTCTTTTGGTTTGAGCAACAATCTACAGTCTTTTTTCTTGATCTTTTTAAAAGAAAATGAATAAAGGAGTTTTTAGTAGAGGTTTCATAAAGAAACAGAGGGCAGGAATTCTCAACTCCTATTTGGGTATAATGCCTACTACTTAAGAAAATGTTTTATGAGATTAATAGGTAAAACATAGTAAATCCCACATCTACTTCGCCTTGAGTCTCCGGTAGTCAAAAACTTATTGAAACCCCTGTTTAGGATCTGTTCTAACTTTTGTTTTCAGAATGTAAGGGTTGCTTAAAGTGACATTTCACATTTATTTCATTTTTTAAAAGTATGTCTTTATGCAAAGATTGTTTATTCTCATGCGCAGAAATGATATCAGATTTTTGAAGTTGTTATTTATAAGCGAAAAATATGCCTTCAAAGTTGAGACAGAAATGACAAATTATATATAAATCTGAACTGCTGTCCACAACAATTTGTTTAATTCTAACACAAAAATATATATTTCTCGTATACGGTTCAATCTTTTGGCTTGAAATTTTCAGAATTTTCATAAGAAAATATGCTCTTTCAGATAGAATAAAAGTAAAATTTATGTAAAAATAATTCTGAAATGTCACTTTAACTTCTCTAAAGCCTTGACAAATTCAACAATTTGGGCCAATAAATATGTGCTTCTTACACAATTTTACCAAATGCATCCATAAGGAGAGTATTCTTGGCAGATAAGGAGTACTTTTTTTCCACAATTGAAGCACAGATTAGATTGGATTATTCAAAGGCTGTAATTACGGTATATAAGGGAGTGAAGAATTTAAGCCTTCTAGTGATTAATGCCATTCCTCACCTGCAGATGTCCATGTAATACCAACGGCACAGCCTCTTTGATCTGTTTGTAATAATTATTCCCTTTCCCATATTTTGGCACTTTATTCCAAGAAGCTCTCCATTTACTATACTTCCGTGAACACATACATCTATATAGTACCATCATAAAGTAGGTCCAACATATCACACTTAAAAATCCGAGCGACACAGTTATGATAAATTCCATTCTGGATTTCGGATAAAACGCTATAACTTTCTCCGCAGTAAGTTCTGGGTAATATCGAAGGATATATTCTTCTGATAAAAAGTTACTTTCACTTGAAATCTGCGATGAAAAATCGTCATTTGATTCCGTGTTTCTATTGCGCTGCTGTTGTATAAGAACATTGGTGGGATTCGTGACAAGTTTTGGTTGTGAATCTTTGGTATGGCTAGGTGGAGGGATGACGGGGCTCGGGATTTCTGGTTTGAGACGATGCTGAGGCCATCGAGTTTTGGAGTCCGGGACTCGATGACTCACGGCCTCCTCGGGAGGTATAATAATGGATAGATGGATGGACGGCAATATACTGATATACCTGGAATAAAAAGATGTAATTAACCCATTATTGCATAAAATGTGTGTTTTCAGTCCGTTATTAGCATAGATACTGATATACCTGGAATGAAAATAGTAGTCAAAATATCATCCATCATATTCAAAAACGTCGTAACTACAGCTTAAATAAGCTGTAGTTACGACATTTTCGAATGTGACCAGCGATATGCTTCTTTTCTTTCAATATTCTATATGCTATAATCTAGAATTGTCAAGCAAGGAATCTATGAAATTGCAGATTGAGAATGGCATCCTTGGATTGATACATTCAAACATAGCCATCTGTGCTATTGTGGTTTTGAGTTTGACACTATAAAGTTACTTTTAAGTGATACAACCACTAAGTTTACATCATTTTCTCTACAATGACAGACTTTAAAGACATCATAATTGAGCATGGTGAAAGCTTTTTGTAATGGATATCATACAGTTACAGATTGAAAGTTTAGAATATCGAACAGTTTTCAACTGAGCAGTATGCAGATTGTTTATATTTCATTATTTTTACGTTTACAAAATAAAAGTGATCAAACATTGAAATGACACTCATTTTAGTATTCCAGAGTGTTCTGATTCGTATCTGCTGCTTTTCAAGATAACTACAAAATCTTGTATCATATGGGAGAAGGGTTTACAAACTTGGCTTCAGCTACTCACTTTCCGGAGATGGTGATATTATAATATCCAAACAGGGTGGTCCAATGTGCATGTGAAAGTTTTCTCCAGGTTTCTAGATCCCCATGTTTGACTGAGCCCGGCATCTCATCCTCTTTTTGCCAGAACATTGACACCGGGGATATAGCCTCTATTTTACCAGCTTCTCCTGTGTGAGTTAACTCCTGAAGTTACAAAAATTATGGATTTTTGGTAACCCATTTCCACATTATGACACCTTTTGATGCCACACAATATGAAGGCTTGGGAAAACATTGTGGAAAATGAAGAAATTGCTTGTCACAAGCAATTTCTTCATTTTCCACAATGTTTTCTACCCAGAAAGACGTAAAAATTTCATCAACATAAGAAGCTGTTTGCAACTTCTTTTAATTTAAACCATAAAATGTTGTCATTTTGGAAAGGGTTAAATAGAGCCCGGTATTTCATCCTCTTTCTGCCAGAACATTGACACCGGTGATATGGCCTCTATCTTACCAGCTTCACCAGTATGGGTTAACTCCTGAATGTAAAATTGATTGATAGATGAATTAATTGATTGATTGTATAATAGTTTAAATAGAGCCCGGTATTTCATCCTCTTTCTGCCAGAACATTGACACTGGGGATATGGCTTCTATTTTACCAGCTTCTCCTGTGTGGGTTAACTCCTGAATGTGAAATTGATTGATAGATCAATTAATTGATTGATTGAATAAAAGTTTAAATAGAGACCGGCATTTCATCCTTTTTTTGCCAGAACATTGACACTGGGGATATGGCTTCTATTTTGCCAGCTTCACCGGTGTGGGTTAACTCCTGAATGTGAAATTGATTGATAGATGAATTAATTGATTGGTTGTACAATAGTTTAAATAGAGACCGGCATTTCATCCTTTTTCTGCCAGAACATTGACACTGGCGATATGGCCTCTATTTTACCAGCTTCACCGGTGTGGGTTAACTCCTGAATGTGAAATTGATAGATTAATTATCAAAATCAATACATTGTAGTTGTTTAACCTTTTTCAAAACGGTAAAATTTTAGGATGGCCTAGTTTAAAAGCTGTTGCAGATTACAAAATGGATGTTACTTGGGATATTTTTTTCATATTATAGCACAGAAAATATTGAGACAAAAGAAGAAAATGCTGATTATCAGCATTTTCTTCTTTTGTCTCAATGTTTTCCCAAACCAATTCTATTAGTAATGTCAAAACTAGGTCTTGTTTTGGGAAAGGGTTAATCAAAGCATGGAATTTCATCCTCTTTTTGCCAGAACATAGACACTGGGGATATGGCCTCTATTTTACCAGCTTCTCCAGTGTGGGTTAACTCCTGAATGTGGAATTGATTGATAAATTAATTCTTAATTAATTGAATAATTGTTAAAGCCTTTCTAAAAGGGCAAAATTTTAGAGTAGCCTAAATTTAAAAGCTGCTGCAGACAACAAAATGGGTGTTACTTGAGATGGAATGTTTAATATGATAGCATAGAAAACACTGAGACAAAATGATAAAATGCTGATTATCAGCATTCTCTTCTTTTTTTCTAAATGTTTTCTTAAGCCATTTCTATTGTCTTGTTTTTGAAAAAGTTTAAAAGAGCCTGTCATTTCATCCCCTTTTTGCCAGAACAATGACACTGGGGATATGGCCTCTATTTTACCAGCTTCTCCTGTGTGGGTTAATTCCTGATGAAAAAGAAGGGTGAAAATTGATATAGGAGTGTCTTCTATGCCCTCTATATTAAACAAGAGCCGTCACAGACCGATTATGCTACCCGAATAAGTGTTTGTCACAAAATAAAAATTATCATACATTATGCCCCCTTTTACCATGACGGATTTTTTGTACACACTTTATTTATAGAATATGGTCTAGAACATTTCATTTATCACATAAGCACAAAATTTCATTAAATTCTGCTCATTGGATGAAGAGAAATTAGAGAAAATCTATTTTTTACATTAAGGCCCTTTTTTCCATGACGCAGCCTCAAATTAAGAAACGGAGTCCAAGGGCCCTAAGGATTATCCCAGGGAGTTCACATGTGAAATTTCATTGAATTTGGTCCAAGGGTTGCTGAGAAATGGCTGTGGACGGACGGACACATGGCAACTATATGCTCCCCCGAAATTTTTTCGGGGAGCATAATTATAAAAGTGAGAAAGGGCAAGAGGAAATAAGTTTTAAAAATATTTGGTTTCCAATTAAAATCGAAGCATCTTATAGACCAAATTTCCCTTATTTTTCCAATTCCAACATTATTGCCGACTTATGTCATTCTTGTTTCAGCATTTTGATATCAGTAAGAATTCCTTGAAATTGAAACAGTCTTTGCCTACCTATTTTGCAGAAATCTAAAAAGAATTCACAAAGCAACATAATTTATTACAAAATAAATACCTGTTGTTTGATAATTTGTTCCAAATCGTCAGCAGTATGATGCCCAACAGTTTGGTTGTATGAAGTATTGGTTAGATGATGAACTAGGCCAGTTTTATAAACTAACAACACAATCCATATCACTGAACAAACCTGCAATTACAAGACAACAGAGCTACAGATAATAGAGGGTATTGACGTTCGCCCCAGGCGAGCTAAAAATGTGTTCTAAATCATCGGCAGTGTGATGTCCTACAGTCTGATTGCAGGTGGTTTTTTTTAGGATTGGGGGAAGACACAGGACGCTGGTAGAAAGGGGAAAATCACACGCGGTATCCCAGTTTTGGGAAAAATTGTATACTATAGAAAAAGTGCACTTGATAGACTAAAAGCCTCTTATACCAACTACTGTAGACTTGAGAACAAGCAGGGATAATTTGTGAAGCTGCAGAAATTGTGGAAAAGGTTTCCTTGTAATTTTATTTGGGTTTTTAGTGTAATTTTTGAAAATATATGTTGGGGAAAATTTATTTTTTGGGGAAAAAATTGCATTATTTCTGGAGGGGAAGAAAACCATGGGTTGTATGAAGTGTTGGTAAGATGATGAACTAGTCCAGTCTTGTAAACTAACAGCACTATCCATATCACTGAACACACCTGTGAAAACATTATTTCCATAAACACTTTGAATCTCCTATTTATTCAAACCATTACCAAATGGCAAAATTTTAGACTGGTATAATTCAACAGGTGTTGTGGACAACACTTTTGGTCGTTGACATTTTAAAAAATCTTTCCATTTTAGGTTAGAAAACATTGTGGAAAATGAAGAAATTGCTTGTTACAAGCAATTTCTTCATTTCACAGATGTTTTCCAAAGTCTTTTTCTTGTGGAGTGTCTGAAAGCATCACTGTATGGAAATTGGTTAAATAAGTAATTGAGGTTTAAACACACATCTATTCCTACTTGGAACCAAATACAGTATTTTTTTGTCCATTCTTGCTTTTTTTCAAAACCTTTTTAAATCTTTTGATAGAAGTAGGGATTTAAAGATACATGTATTGTAAAATATTCCATAGAGTAAATGTCTTACCATAATAAATCTTTGTACAACTCTAGTGCTGGCCCAAAAGTAGATCAACCTTAGTCGTCTAGGCAGGTCTAGAAACGGCTGCTTGTCAAAGAACCTATCTCCATGTAAAACTCTCGGGGAGCTCGACTGGTCGTCCGCCGAGACAAGATTCATGCCGGATGTGAGGTTTATCCTTGGGAACATTCTCTGCTTCTCTCCAGGCAGTTTCGACTTGAATGGACACTTTATTAGAGACTCTATGTTCGGTGTGTCGGTCTGAGTTGATGTGGAATCTCTCTTACGATTCTGGAGATCTGACAACTGAAATATATGTCATTATTGCCTAAAAAGTGTGTTTTTGGGCCGTTATCGACATTGAATAACGAGAAGAAACCGGGCGGATATCCAGAGAAATCGTGCATTAATCGGCAGATTCACATGCGATATCGGACCGGGTTTGCACTCAAATATCCTCGAGTTGACCCTTCAAAATAAACAATTGTCTCATTTCCCGCAAAGTTCTCAACGTCTTACGTTAAATAAGCGACGTTCGCCTTTTGGCGCCAAATTATGACGTAACGTTGTTTTACCGACGTCATGCATAACAAAAAATTCTCAGAAGATTTATCAGAACAAAACAACAATGGCGGACATTTTCTTATCTCACCTCGGTTCATTTTTCGCACATATCAAGGGGTTTGGGGTAAGTAATCATTGGAATTTTATGCTTTTTATGCAATAATAGCGTCAATCCATGTATTTTTCGGTCGTTAACATTCGCAGAGGCCCGCAAAATACAAAAACGACCCTCCTGCTTCGCAGTCGGGCGTTACCGTATTTCTTGGGCCTCTGCGAATGTTAACGACCTCAAAAACATGAATTAACACTATATTAACAATGTTTATGGTTTTTTTTTACAGATTCCAAATTGTCTCAGACAATTGCATGATTCCTATCATGAAATGAAACAACCTCAGCTAATTGTAACTTGATATAGGGTAAAAGTTTAATTTAAGGATTTATTTCAAGTAAGAAGTCAAAGGGTAATTCTTATCCAGAGCGTTTCTTTAATTAGCTGCCCATTGAGGTAACTAGAACTGTCGCAAAGCGGACAAATACCCCCCCCCCCCCCCCACTAGCATCTTGTCACTGACAAAGTGCTATAGGTCAAAAGGTTCTGTAGTTGAAGCACGGATTTTTTTTCAAAATAAAGTCCACCTTGACCTTTGACCTTGGTGCCCCAAAACAATAGGGCACCCCCTTGGATTTTAAACAAAGTCCGATTGTGACCTTGACCTTGGTGACCCAAAAACAATAGGGCACCCCCTTGGATCATGGGCAACTACTGTGTAAAGTTTCATGATCCTAGGTCAAACGGTTCTCCAGTTAGAGCATGGAAACAGATTTTAAACAAAGTCCGATTGTGACCTTGACCTTTGACCTTGGTGACCCAAAAACGATAGGGCACCTCCTTGGGTCATGGGCAACAACTGTGTAAAGTTTCATGATCCTAGGTCAACCGGTTCTCGAGTTAGAGCGCGGAAACAGATTTTTAAACAAAGTCCGATTGTGACCTTGACCTTTGACCTTGGTGACCCAAAAACAATAGGGCACCTCCTTGGGTCATGGGCAACAACTGTGTAAAGTTTCATGATCCTAGGTCAACCGGTTCATGAGTTAGAGCACGGAAACGAAAAAGTCTACGGACGGACGGACGGATGGACGGACGGATGGACGGACGGACAGACAGACAGACATGGTGAAACCAATATACCCCCCTCTACTTCGTAGGTGGGGGGTATAATAAGATGTATCTAACATACTGAAAATTGGCAAACAGCATGAGAATGTACAGACTTACAATGAACCACACTAAACTCTTTCCCAAACATGGTCTGATTTTGACATTCCTAGTAGAAATAGCATGGGAAAACATTGACCAAAAAGAAGAAATTGCCGATAACCAGCAATTTCTCCTATTCTCTCAATATTATCTACTCAATTTAATCAGTGTCTCAATTTTTTGTTGACATTTGATTTGTTGCGTGTAACTCCTTTCAATTTGGAGCACCCTAAAATTTTGTTGTTTGGGAAGAGGTTAAAGCACATTAATGCATAAAATGTTTATTTTTATGCCATTATATTCATTCATTATTGGGAAGAAACCAGGCCGTTATCGGCAGAAAACATGTATCATTCAGTATTATCCATGTGCGATATCTGCCAGCCTTTGCACTCAATTATCCTCAATTTGAACTTTCAAAATAAACAACTCCCCCTTTCCTGCAAAATTCTCAATGTCTTATGTTGAATAAGAGATGTTCGCCTTTGGCGCAAAATAAAGATGTAACGTCGTTTTGCTGATGTCGCACATAACAAAAACATTTCAGAAGATTTATCAGAACAAAACATCACTGGTGGACATTTATGCACTCACCTCGGTTAATTATTTCACACGTATCAATAGGTTTGGGGTAAGTAACCATTGGCATTTTGTGTTTTTTATACATTAATAGCGCCAATTCATGTATTTTTCAGTCGTTTACATTTGCAGAGGCCCTCAAAACACAAAAACAACCCTCCTGTTACGTAATTGAGCGTTAACGTATTTCTTGGGCCTCTGCGAATGTTAGCGACCTCAAAAACATGAATTAATTCAGTGATCTCTTTAACCAATTACCAAACAACAAAAATTTAGATTGATCTGAATTCAAAGATGTTGCAGACGACAATTTCAAATTGAGGAAATTTGAAATCTGTTGGTAATTTTTGGAAGAAAACATTGTGAGAAATGAAGAAATTGCTTGTTACAAGCAATTTCTTCATTTTCCACAATGTTTTCTCAAGCCTTTCCTGTGAGGTAGTCAAAAGGCGTCACTGTGTGGTAATGGGTTAATGCCATATATTTTGGACCAGAAAAGAACTAGAACTGTCGCAAAGCGGACAAATACCCCCCACTAGCGCGTTGTCACTGAAAAAGTGCTAAAGTTCAGAGTGGCATAACTCTGAAACTACAGCCTGGATCAAGATGAAAATTGCAGGTGCACAACTTCATATGATAGGAAACAACCTGCTAAAATTTCAGCAAAATCGGTCAAAAACTGTGGGAGGAGAAGAGGACACAAAATTATGTCCACGGACGGACGGACGGACAGACGGACGGACAGACAGACGGACAGACGGACGGACGGACAGACGGACAACCTGAATCCAGTATACCCCCCCATAACTTTGTTGTGGGGGGTATAAAAAGTGTTAGGCTTACCTCCATTCTACGTATATCCAAACTCAAGACTGTCACAAAGAAAACCATCTGTAGGGAGAAGTCAGTAAGTAATCCAACGAGGGCAAACAGGCAAAACTCCTGAAACGATTAGTCAACTTAACCCATTACCAAACAGCAAAATTTTCAAATTCCAAATTCAAAGGTGTTGCAGACGACAATTAAAACTGAATGAAAATTTACATTTTTTGGTCTTTTTGTGTAGAAAATATTGTGGGAAATGAAGAAATTGCTTGTCACAAGCAATTTCTTCATTTACCACAATGATTTTCCAAGCCTTTTCTTGTATAGGAGTCAAAAGGCGTCACTGTGCAGTCACTGTAATGGGTTAACACCTTCAATAACATCAAAATTTTAGACTGGCCCAAGTTGAAAGCTGCTAAAGACGACAAGGTGGATGTAACTAAAGGTAAAATTTGAGTATAACATAGCTCAGAAAACATTGAGGCAAAAGTTATCTGCATATTCCTAAAAGTGGATTGTTCCTGTACAATAACTGGATTGACTCATCCAAGTTCATTAATAAATTCATTAATTATCTATTCTGTGGGTACCCAGGGGTAAGTGTCAGACGGGTACCCAGGTACAAATTATGAACTCAATTCATCCCTACTTTTAAGTACAAAAAGACCTGTAAGTGTGAGATGTCGATATTGGGTATGAACTTTCTGCAAAGCCTCTAGTTGTGCTTTAACCCGTTACAAAACGACAAAATTCAAAGATGCTGCAGACGACAATATGAATTGAATGAAATTTCGCATTCTTTGATCTTTCTGGGTAGAAAAAATTGTGGGAAATGAAGAAATTGCTTGTCACAAGCAGTTTCTTCATATCCCATGTTTTCCAAAGCCATTATCTTGTGAGGAGTCAAAAAGAGTCAGTGTGTGGTAATGGGTTAATGTTTTATGCTATCTTTTCAAACTAACCTGAATGGCAGGAACAAAAGTAAAGAATCCAACCAACACAATCACCAGTTCTGCCAGTAAATTCTTGGTGAAATACCAGCCCTCTTTACTTAAACCTAGAAATTAATCAAAGCAAAATTGAACATCACAGGATCATATTAGTAAGTGACAAATTAAAATACATTCTCATCACTGTTCATAATAACCAAAGTATAGAACGACACTCTACAGGATTCAATACCTTTGATACAAAATTTGCAATTTTCTTAGAATTGCATGAAAATTTAGAGCATACTAATTAAACATGTGCGATTTAATTTACTGACGTTACAATTTGAATCGATTAAGAGATTGTGACGTCATAATCTTGTCTATACATCAGACTATTTAATAGCATTAATAGTTACAGAATC
The DNA here is from genome assembly GCA_963680895.1 of Fragum sueziense. NCBI lineage: Eukaryota > Metazoa > Mollusca > Bivalvia > Cardiida > Cardiidae > Fragum > Fragum sueziense. The sequence continues at coordinate 45,070,337 of OY804606.1, read as the reverse complement.
ATGACAGGCAGAAGAAGAGGCTATATGCTAGACCATCAATGAGCATTATAAAGATGCAATTACCTGTAGCTACTCTATATTTGACATCCAGTTCAAAAGGCGTTGACACAACAGATTTTGTTACGACCAGTACATTCTCTACACCGATTAGCATCACAAGGTATGGAAATATCTCACTGTAAAATACAAGTGAAAATTGTAGCAATTGTGTGACAACAAAGGTAAATTGACATCCACAAATTGTGACAAAGCGTTTAAGCCTTGTGCATATCTAATGTCTTGGAATAATATCATATGGAACAAGATGTGTTTGTGAAACATTAACGACCCCAAAACCGCCAACGTTAAGTTTTTGGACAGACAGACGGACAGACAGACTGACACCAGTTAAACAATATGCCCTGATCTTTCCAAACAGGGGCTTAACAAGAGCTTCGCAAAGCGGCGCATATACGCCCGAGAGGGGCTTGTCAGTAAAATTAGCCATTTTTTCGATTCAAGGGCAGTTAATTCAAAAATGAAAAGTTATCAAAAGTTTTTGTTTGCACAACAAGACACCATAGAGATTAATTGTGGCTAGTTTGATTAAATTCTGCTTGAAACTATAGGAGTTGCACACAGGAGAAAATGGACATTTTTGAGAAAATGGGCATTTTTTCTTAAATTCAAGGGCAGATAATTCAAGAAGGAAAACAGTTATCTAAATTCCGTAAGCGGTGTGCACAACTAGATACCATGGAGATTCATTGTGGCAAGTTTGATCAAATTCTGATCAAAACTGTAGGAGGAGTTGCGCACACAAGAAAATGGGCATTTTTTTAATTCAAGGGCAGATAATTCAAGAACAAAAAGAGTAAATTAAATTCCGTAAGCGGGATGCACAACTAGACACCATGGAGATTCATTGTGGCAAGTTTGATCAAATTCCGATCAAAACTGTAGGAGGAGTTGTGCACACAAGAAATTGCTAACGGACGGACAGACAGACAGACGGACGGACGGACGGACAGACGGACGGACAGACAGACGAGCGGGGCCATAACATAATACGACCCTTCGGGCGTATAAAAAGAATCATGTGAAATCCATAAAACCAAATTTTAAGAAACAGATCAGACTTTAAACATGGCAAGCAAATAATGAATATCAAAAAGGAAAATCAATCTACACTCAGAAAGGTCCCTTTTCGCATGATAGCTCACAATTTATAGATATTTGAATAAATTCAAACACAGAGTGATATGTTCATATTGACATCTGCAATAAATGGTACACCAATCAAATGTGTTCTTTAAATAACAAAATCTTATCTTTTTGTCATCAGATATTTTGTGATATCTGTACAACACACAATCATAACCTGAACTTACCCTCCATTTAGCCTTGTATTCATTCCAAATATAGAACAGACACTAACAGATATCAACAAGGAAGATACAACTGTCACTACTGCACTTAGAGCCAGGCCCCACTTGGATTTTACCATCTCAATTTTCTCTGGAATGAAAATGGCATGCCTTAGTATAATTACCGCAATCTAAAAGCAATTGCTTGAAATGTTTTTTTCTCTTTTGCTTATCTCAACTTTGCAAACAATATTTGAGCACATTTTTTAACAATGCAATTACTTTTACAACAAAAGTTAAGTATTGCAAAGAATTCTATTTATAATTGCCTCATACTATATACAACACAAGGCTCTGTGGGGCTAGTGGGGCGCCATTGTCTAGTGGTAGAACGTGGGCTTAGAGTTCAAGAGGTCCTGGGTTTAAATCCCGCCGGTGCCACGGGAATTTTTCTGAGCAAAAATGTTACCCCATGTTGCTCCTCTTCACCCAGGTGTATAAATGGGTACACAGTAGAGTTGAAAGCCAAAGTGCTGTGGCTGCCAGAGGGCTGTAAACAGCCAACTTGAGACTCAATGATCATGGAGTAAAGTGTGAAATTCACCCGAATATGGACCTAGTTCGTAAATTTGAGACTATAAACCACCTTTACTTTTTTACTTTACTAAGGTTACAGTTAGGAGAAAGGCTGATATAATTTCAAAATGCAATATCAAGCATCAAAAATTGTCACAGGGAGGCCTTACAAAGCTCGCCAGCATCTTCAAGAATGCAGCCTACTTAAGTTTGATTTATAATCACAAGACTGAAAATTACCCATATAATAATCCAAATCATACTTACTGACAGAGAAGTAGAGGTATAACAATAGCACCAGGTAAAGTATAATAAGACGTGTGTATTCTAGATACAAATTGATACCTTTAAAATGGAGGTGGACAATATAATCAACTGTCTCAATAATATTTAACTGGTGTTTAAGTAAAGTGTTTTACTTACTGACAGAAAAGTAGAGATATAACAACAACACAAGGTAGAGTATAATAAGATGTGTGTATTCCAGGTACAAATTGACATCTTTATAATGGAGGTAGACCATATAATCAACTGTCTCAATAATATTTAACTCATGTTTAAGTAAAGTGTTTTACTTACTGACAGAAAAGTAGAGATATAACAACAACACAAGGTAGAGTATAATAAGATGTGTGTATTCCAGGTACAAATTGACATCTTTATAATGGAGGTAGACCATATAATCAACTGTCTCAATAATATTTAACTCATGTTTAAGTAAAGTGTTTTACTTACTGACAGAAAAGTAGAGATATAACAACAGCACAAGGTACAATATAATGAGATGTGTGTATTCTAGATACAAATTGACGTCTTTATAAAGGAGATTGACAATATAATCAACTGTCTCAATAATATTTAACTGGTGTTTAAGTAAAGTGTTTTACTTACTGACAGAAAAGTAGAAATATAATAACAACACTAGGTAGAGTATAATGAGATGTGTGTATTCTAGATACAAATTGACGTCTTTATAAAGGAGATTGACAATATAATCAACTGTCTCAATAATATTTAACTGGTGTTTAAGTAAAGTGTTTTACTTACTGACAGAAAAGTAGAGATATAACAACAACACAAGGTAGAGTATAATAAGATGTGTGTATTCCAGGTACAAATTGACATCTTTATAATGGAGGTAGACCATATAATCAACTGTCTCAATAATATTTAACTCATGTTTAAGTAAAGTGTTTTACTTACTGACAGAAAAGTAGAGATATAACAACAGCACAAGGTACAATATAATGAGATGTGTGTATTCTAGATACAAATTGACGTCTTTATAAAGGAGATTGACAATATAATCAACTGTCTCAATAATATTTAACTGGTGTTTAAGTAAAGTGTTTTACTTACTGACAGAAAAGTAGAGATATAATAACAACACTAGGTAGAGTATAATGAGATGTGTGTATTCTAGATACAAGTTGATACCTTTAAAATGGAGGTACATAGTATAATCAACTGTCTTACTCATATTTAATCAATATTCAAGCCTTTCCTAAACAAGACCGGCTTTTGACCTTAATAGAAAAGGCTCTAGAAAATATTGAGACAAAAGAAGAAAATGCTGTTAACCAGCATTTTCTTCTTTTGCCTCAATATTTTCTGTGCTATAACTTAAACAAATCCTTCTTCATTAACAGCCCCAGTTGGTTGTCCGCAGCAGCTGTCAAATTGGATTACCCTAAACTTTTGTTGTTTGAGAAAGGGTTAAGTAAAGTGTTTTACTTACTGACAGAAAAGTAGAGATATAACAACAACACAAGGTAGAGTATAATGAGATGTGTGTATTCAAAGTACAAATTGACGTCTTTATAATGAAGGTGGACCATATAATCAACTTCTGTTTGGTTGTTCACGTGTCTGTCTGTGTGCGTATAGAGCTTCTCTAGTGTGTGACGCAAACTGTACACAAATCTGTAAACACAAACACAAGAAACATTGAGTGAAAAGAGTTTAAAACAAGAGCTGTCGGAAGACATCAAAGTGCAACTATCAAGTGCTAGATAGTGAAAAATTCAAAGTCCGAAAAGGGTAAAAATTTCATTATATTACATGCCAGAGTTATGAATCTTTGCGTAGAGACTGATATTACGGTCACAGAAGCATGTGCAAAGTTTGAAAGCAATAGCTGTTACAGAAATAAAGTTATCACTGATGCATGAAAGTTGCACATAAAAACTAATACAAGAATTTTTAAGTCTATTATATTAAATGTCAGAGTAATGAATCTTTGTCTATAAGCTGATATTATGGTCAATGAATCATGTGCAAAGTGTCAGAGCAATAGCAATAGCAGAAACTGATATCTGACATGTACAAAGATTAAAAGCAATATCATCTGTAGTACAGTTGAGAACATCATGAAATTGACATTCTGAGTGGAATGGCAATGTTTTGTGAGCGAATGAATGGATGAATGGAATGAGCGTTTGTAATAATTTTGTGTATCTAAAAAATCGATAACACGCCCATGATAACCGTTCAACCAATCAAACCTGAACTTTAAATAGTAACAGCCCGATATTGGAAATTTACCAATATTAGAGGTATGAAGGTTTATCGATAAAACGCCCACAATAATATTTCGGCCAATGAAATGTCTTCTTTTTATAACAACCAATTAAACCAGTGAACGTTTATTGAGCGGTGTGAATGTTTTATGAGCGTTTTGAATGTTTTTGTGATCGGAATGAATGAACGCTGGAGTGGAATGATTTAGATCAGAATGGAATGGTATAAATGTCAATTTCATGATGTTGTCAACTGTACAAGTGCAGATTTGGACATTAAAACTTTACCAATGCTTAACTTTATCCAATACCTGGGTGTCTTTGAAAAGTCAAACTAAAACCTAAATAAAATACTCACTTTTCATGATACTCCTTGAACACGATGGTAATGGCAAATGATATGGTTCTCTGTCTATTGCGTATGAAGTATCTCGATATTCCAGTATTTCTCCATGGGTAACCAAATAAAACATCTGAAACAAAAATAACCATTACCAGAGAACAAAATTTTAAACTGGCCATAATTCAAATATGAAACAGGGGCATAATTAAATTCACTTTTTTTAAAAAAAAAAATGGGCATTTTAGGGTAGAAAACATTGCGGAAAATGAAGAAATTGCTTGTCACAAGCAATTTCTTCATTTTCCACAATGTTTTCTGAAGGCATTATCTGGTTGGGCATCAAAAAGCCTCACTCTTCACGATACTCCTTGAACACTATGGTGATGGCAAATGATATAGTTCTCTGTCTATTACGTATGAAGTAGCGAGATATCCCAGTATTTCTCCAAGGGTAACCAAACAAAACATCTGCAATGTCATAAACATTATACATGTTAACTCTTTCCAAAATTCTAGGGTGGTCCAATTTGAAAACTCTTGCGGATGGAAATATGCATGTAGACAATAATACTATTTCAGGGTTCATACAGACAACCAATGCCAGAATTCAAGCACTTTTTAAAGTTACATTTCACATTTATTTCATTTTTTAAAGGTATATCTTGATGCAAAGATTGTTGATTCTAATGCCTAGAAATGCTATCAGTTTTTTGAAGTTGTTATTTATAAGCGAAAAATACGCCTTTAAAGTTGAGACAGAAACGACAAATTCTATTTAAATCTGATTGTTGTCCACAACAATTTGTTAAATTCTAACACAAAAATATATATTTCTCGTAAACGGTTCAGTATTTTGGCTTGAAGTATTCAGAATTCTCATAAGAAAACATGCTCTTTTAGATAGAATAAAAGTAAAATTTATTTAAAAATAATTGTGAAATGTCACTTTAAGCAATTTTTAAGCACATAATTCAATTTTTCAAGTATACACCAGTCACTAATGATGGTCTTAAACAGAGAGTGCTGCAGTCCCATTATACACTGCCCTGCCAAATTTCTTACTTTCAAGGGGCATAATTCTTGCAAAGTACATGTAGCTGGAGAGGGAGGAGGAATTGCAAATGTGTCAGTCTCTGAGAAAAGCTTGTTCAAGATGGTTCCTCTACTTTTTTCACCAAAATAATTCTTAAGTGCAGTCATCTACTATTTACCATGAATTTAGTCATTCAATCATTTTCAAGCATGTTTTTGACAAAATCAAGCACCTTTTAAAGATTTTTTAAGAGAGGGATCAAAATCAAGCACTTTTAAGCACTATTTTTTGTTTTTGAGCACTTTTCAAGAAACAAGCTCAAATTCAAGCACTTTTCAAGACTGTGCGAACCCTGTATTAATGACTAATTTAGCTTGGAAAACATCGAGATAAAAAGAGTGTTGGTAATCAGGATTTTCTTCTTTGTCTCAATGTCTTCCTGTGTCTTTTCTTATAGGGACATCAAAACTAGGTCTTGTTTGGGAAAGGGTGAACCCTTTGCCATTCAACAAATAGGTAAAGATTGAAATATTCACAAGAACCGAAGATAATAGATTGATGAACTTTGATCGTAAAAATCCCCCCCCCCCCCAAAAAAAAAATATTTTGAAAGAGTTAGTGCAAAGAAAACATTTACAGTGCACTCCGTGTATAACGAGATCGCCGGGACATCACTCGATGCCTCGTTATAGCCATGTCTCGCTAAAGCCGAATTGTAACAGAATGCTTGAAAATTGTTCACTTGCCCATGTCTACTTTCGCTTTCACCGTAGGTAAACTATGGCACATTTATAATCTCCTTTTTAGAGAGCATAAAGATAGATAACTCTTGATATTTTAATACACACTACTAAGAGTAACATATGAACATTACACTTTACAGTTCATAAGTGCGCTAAAAATACTAATGGTAATGTACATCATTAAACATTTATTTGAAAAGCGTTGTGATTTTACATTGTCTTTATGAAAAATCCCTTTTCTAAATAATTCATTATTTCAACTCTAAGGAAATAGCTTTCCGCTTTTTAGTAATGTCTCCCGTATTTTCCAAATTCATCGCATATGGTCGATGTTGGAGCAAATGCTCATAACTCCAGATGGATTAAAGTTGGGGTTACAATGTTTTGCAGTAACACTTTGTCGATATGACAATAGGTAGATCGGAACGTGCTAATCCCATAATTGATCGATAATTACCTTGAAATGTCAGATTGCCGACAGCACACTTTAGGACCTAGTAAGTAGGTGTGAAAAATACAGCCAGGGCTAGGGCAATGTTGTTTGCAGACGACACGCTTTGTGACCAAACCTCGTTAATGTGTGAAAAATAGAGTTTGGACCAAGGAAATATGTACGCTATAGCCGATTTTTCGCTCAAACCAATCTCGCGCTATCCGATATAAAACAAAGGGAAAATAGAAGGAAAATGACAGGGACTTTGTACTATACTCGTTATAGACGGTATCTCGTATTACCCGAACTCGTAATACATGGAGTGCACTGTACTTAATTTATTAAGATATTTAAACTACTGCATTCTCACCTCGTATCCCTGGTGGAGCATCTAAAGCCTGATTATACCGCTTATATATGGTGGTCAAAATCTCCTTGTCATCTAGGAACCTAAAATAGACAATTCTGTGTAAGTTTTGAAAGAACAAACAGTTTCAGATTCCAAAATTTGACCTTTAATACACAATGGCAGGATGTAATAGAACAAGAAAACAATAACATAAAAGAGCAAGTTGTTGTTGTGAATTGAAGGGGTGAAAAGTTTTTAGAAATGTTCAGTTTTCAAATCATATTATGCCGACAAATAGATTAAAATGGTTGAAAAATATGCCACTGATCTATCATTTCTGGGGCATATGAATAAACCATATAATCATATACCAATATCAGCACTTTCTCCTCCTATCTCATTTCTGGCATAATTTTGTCAAATACATTTCTAATATTTGTGATAGTAACTGATTCTTGTTAGGCTCCCTTAGCACTTTGGGTGAATGCCTTCAAACATGCAGAACAATTTGGATCTTTTTCTGTTTAGATGATTGAAATCTTTGGAGTATTACATATACCGTTTGATGTCCTTTCTCCAGAGATTAGCAGGTGAAAGAACCAAACATCCATATTCCGGTAACAAATGTTCTGTTTGTGATTTAGCTTTGGTAGGCTTTCTTTTTTTTAATTTAGGTATTTTATTTGGGTTTCTTGCTTTTGTTTTTGCTGTTGTTGTTGCCGTTTCTTGATTTTTTTTCCTTTCAGGGCAAAAAAAATTTAGGGTCAGCCCCATTTTGCTAGGGTTGGTCGGGTGACCTGAACCACACATATTTTTTTATTTGGACTTATTGAAATTTTCTGTCTATTAGCATGCTAATGCGTTAACGTATACAACCCATCATTAGCACCAAAGAGCAAGAGGCAAAATTTGAAAAGTGCCAGTAAATCCTAAACTGTGTTATATTTCCATTCCAAATACAAACAAAAGCATTTTGAACGGTTTAGAATTTTGAATTAATGCATGATTATGGAAATATTTGACAACAAGTGCTGTCCGAAGACAGCGCGCTTGACTTTCTAAGTTGCTTAGTATTAGGGGGCATAACTCCAAATAGAGTGGTCCCAGGGTCATGGGCCCTGATAGTAAGGTAGAGGGTGTGATGGTGAATAAGTATTCCAAGTTTGGATTGAATCCCTTCGATAGTATGGAAGTTATTGATGTTTGAAAAAACTTTAACCTTTGTTGCAACGCCGACGCCCGGGTGACAGTATAAGCTCTCATTTTCTTTGAAAAGTCGAGCTAAAAATGTTATAAATTACCTCCCTTGCATATGAATATAGAGTAAAAAGATATTTGTAAATTATTTTCTTCTTGAAGCATAATCTTGAAATCCGGCACGGTGAATCAACTTATTTGAACCATATTTACAAGTGTGTGTAATTTGATGCATGTCCCATGGCTAGAAAGTGGTGTTTTTAATGATGGGTCATATACCTTTAAATGCAATATGTGAAGCACTCTTACCTTTTGATATCTTTCCTCCAGAGGTTAGCAGGAGAGAGAACCAAACATCCGTACTCGGGTAGTAAATGTTCTGTTTGTGATTTGAGAGATTCAGAAATGCGTAGACAGTAGTCTAGCAAGGATTTCTCTTCAGACCTGTTTATAAACAAAAATTTCAAATAACTACTAGATCTAGTACTATCATTGTTGAGAAAACTAATTTCCAACAAACTCCTTGTTACATTAACAACAAATTGACTGGATCTTTGGCCTATATGACCTTAAAGTATTAACAGGGTTCAACATTAACAGTTTTTACTAGGGATCCAGCAGGAATCTCCACAATTATGCAGAAGGGTGCCCTCCTTATAGACAGGGATCCAATCCATCTTGATTTACAATTTACACTTGCCGCCTTGCTAAAGAACTGGGGGGGGGGGTCCCTCATGTAAGTTCATATAATTAACCAGAAAAAGCTTTAAAAAAAAATAATCATAGGACACAATAATTATTATTGATAACATTTTTTTTCCTGTTTGAAAAAACAGCCAAACATCATGTAGTCTATCCAGAATTTAAAATGATAAATTCATTTACCCATGCTGATGTCTGAATTTCTCTATCTCATCAAGAATTCCAAACACTTGTTGAAGAGGAGCATATAAAGCGTCAAGAGGATCATGCTGAGTCGGTTCCCATGGCAACACCGTTGTCTTGACAACAATTTGTTGAACATATCCAACTGCCTTGCCTTTATACTGAAATTAAAATCAAACACTTTGTCGCTTTTCAACAAAAACCTTGTAACTGCAGCTTAAAACTAGCTGCAGTTACAAGTTTTTGTTGGAAAGCGACAACTTTTTTATGAGGAGCATATGAATCATCTAGAGGATCATGCTGTGTTGGTTCCCATGGCAACACTGTTGTCTTGACAACAATTTGTTGAACATATCCAACTGTTTTACCCTTATACTGAAATCAATATGAAAATCATTTACCTACAAATGCTATTGAATTCAGTTTGACTCTTTACCTTACCATTTTCCTAACATTGTGTTGGTTGACTAGCCATTGCACAGAAAAGGTAAACTTGTTGTAACTAATAAAATAGACCATCCCATACACAGTTTTCAAAACCTATTCTGTTTGGAAATTAGTTAAGATTAGGCAAAATCAAATGAAAAGAAACAGATCTATTGTCTTTGAATATTTTCATGTGCAAGTCTCTGAACAAGTCCTTAGGTTAATACATCAGTCAAATACGAAAATGATTCTATCAACTTAAGGCTTGATCTTGATTTCAACAGGACTCTTATGTGTAAATCTAGATAGGCCTACCCATCTCGGTATACTGGTGACATCCATTTGCTCCTCATGTCTCTCCGGTCTCTGACGCGAATCTTTAGGAACCTTGTAGTCTTTGACTGGGCTCTCATACTCGGCTGGGATATTGCCTGGTAGTGGCACATACAGTAACGGGTAGCTGTAACAGAATAATGGAAAAGAATAACAATTTTTCAAACAACACCATTGATGCTTTTCAACGAAAACCTCATAACTGCAGCTTGTTTTGAGCTGCAGTAGGAAGGTTTTTGTTGAAAAAACTATGATAAGAAAGCAGGGTTTTCCCTGGGCTTAAGAATTTGGGGGTCATTGTGACCCCCTTGCCTTCAAAGCTGGGGGTCATTTCTCAAATTTTATGGGTCAGATTTTATAAACACCTTAAGACTCGGGTATTATATAAAGATCTGGATTGTAAAACTTGCGTCATTAATGACCCTCTGGTAAATTTCTAAGGGGTCATTTGTTTTGAAATTGCGACAATGACGCACAATTTGTGCGTCATGGAAAACCCTGAGACAGGAATGTGGACTGGACCACAAAAATTGTAGGCAATTGCATAAATTCTATATAATTTCTTCTAAAGGATCTTTTGTTAGGAACATGTGAATATTTTTACGAAAAGTTGAACATTTTTTCAGTTCAGTTATCCATGTACTTTCTTAGGCATCATTAACAATAGGGCTGGGGCTCTGATATATGTCATCAGGGGTTTCATTAAGAGAGGGGCTGGGGGGGGGGGGATTTCCCCCTCCTATTTGACTGAAATTGAGTACAATCCCCCTGCTACTTTTGAAAATTTTGTAAAGGATTAATAAGGTATACATAGAAAATCCCCGCCTACTTTGGCTTCTGGCCCAGGTGGCCAAAAAGTTATTGAAACCCCTGGTCATGCCATGTGACATACTTTGGTGACCAAAACACAAATGGAAATCAAACCAACAAGTCCAAGACTTCAATCAAAGTCAAGATTACTGGTCAGTCAAATGTGTATAACTAATGTATATAAAGGGATAATAGAATTTTAAATTGACAAAACTTTTTATCATTTTGTGGGTGAAGATCAAACTTACCATAACAGTATAATGAGAGAGCAGACTAAGACCAGAATGGATACAGGATGGCTAGCACACAGTAGACCATGTGTGTAATACAGCTGGGACACTCGGTCTCTTAACACCTGCATCTTGACAGTTGTCAATGTTTACCCATTCCTCACAGTCAATCAATCAATTAGGGCTTGTAATGGTAGGTTGGATTATGTCAACATCAAGTGATCATCTTTCCTGTTTCCAAAATTGAGTCTGTAACATTTAATAAAGACACTTTTACCACATTACCAGATGACAAAATTTTAGACTGTTCTAAATTCAAAGGTGTTGCTGACAACAATTTAAAGTTAATGGAATTTTATATTTATTGGCCTAACAGTGCTCTCAATAAGGACCAATTTCAGGAAGTCTTGGACTTCCATATCCAAATTTCAGGAAATTTTCCAGAAAATCAGGAATTTTTCAGCGCGTTTTTCGCGATTTAAAAATTTAATGAAGTACTGAAAGAAAAGAAGAAATAGATAAATACAAATATATCTCTTTTTTCAATATGAATTAGATCTTATCCAAGTTGCAACTCTTCTCCTTGTGGCAATCTAGTTCAAGCTTGACCAGTCTTAAATTGTCATCTTGGCAGTCAGATTTTAACCCTTTAATGTAGAAGATATGACCTTAAGATAACCATATGAAAGGGTTAAACATCAGGGGTCTTGCTACCATTTTTTGTTTGGGGCCAGGGGCCAGTGAATTTGGGGAAAATAGCAACGTTTTACCTAAATTGGGAAAAACTAAAACAAGTTTGTATTCAAACTGTCACTCAGTTACAGCTGCAACTTAGCCTGTAGTTGTGTAAAATGCATTTGTACATACTCTTGTTTAAGAATCTACTCTAGAACTGTCTTAAAAATGTTTGTAAAAGAAGATGAGGTCTTAACATGGGGCATTCTGGGTCCTCATTGGGAATTTTCACCAGAGAATTGGGAAAAAAAGATACTTTTTGCCATTGGGAATGGGGCCCAATAACGGCCCCAAATTTTGGCAAACGAGACCCCTGAACATTCATGATTCACAGGAGATTTGTGCGTTCTTTGTTTAGGTGATTTTGAAACAGAAGTAGGGCAAGCGCTGGCTCAAAAAAAGTTTGAGCCACACATTGAGCCACTTTGAAAATTCCTGAGCCATTTTGGAGCCATTGGAGTCAATGACTTTTGCTTCCTGTCAGATCTATATGCTTATATGTTTTGATGGCTCGCGATTTTCTCATAGAAATTCTTTTCCACCGTGACGGTCCTCGCAATTGAAGTTCTCATTGGCTCCGACCTTCCGACCAATCCGATACTCTGTCCACATGGCCATTGCAAACAGATATTTTCAGGACTGCAAATTGTACCATTAACCCTTTCCCAAACAAAAGCGTTTTTCGACTTCCAAGATAGAAAAGGCTTAGGAAAACATTGAGACAAAAGAAGAAATTGCTGATAACCAGCAGTTTCTCCTTTTGCCTCAAAATTTTCTGAACTATATTTTACACAGCTCTCGCCTTTATCAACATCCATTTTGACGTCTGCAGCGGCTTTCTAAAAGCCCAAATTTCCGTCATTTGGGAAAGGGTTAAATGTAAATGGTATTGTCAGCAATATCCAATATATTAAGTTTGTGAGTGAAAGAAGAACATTTCTACTTCTACTTTATACTGCTATCAATCATCTTTGATTACTATTAGCAGGCGCGTTGTCTGGGACAGCTGTTAGTTAAAGATAAAAGAGATAGTGAGGTTAAAGAAAAGTAAAACTTGTTAGGTATTACAATAGTATCTTACAGGATAAAATAGGGGGAAATTAAAAAAGGATAAAAACACACTCATTTACATTACATTTTGACCTGGCTAAGCCTCTCAGTGAACGCTGCTACACTGGGGCTTGCCTGAATTTCATAAGGGAGACCGTTCCACAGCCGAATAGTTCTTGGGAAATAAGAATTTGCATGGTATTGTGTTCTTGAGAAGGGTATTAGACAGTTAAGATTCCGGGTGTAGGCAATGTGATGGTGATCCACACAGACAAGTTGATGTTGGATTTTGAAAAAGAAGATGAGAGAACTTATATTACGTCTTTGCTCCAAGGATTGCCAATTGAGCTCCCCAATCATTTTCGATACACTGCTAGTAAAGGAGTAATCATTATAAATATACCTTGCGGCTGACCGTTGGACTTGTTCAACTTGATGGGTTAGGGATTTCTGCCACGGATGCCAAACTGTGGCGCAGTATTCTAACTGAGGTCGGACATAAGTTTTGTAAGCGGTCTCTTTGATGGATTTGTTACGAGTTTTGATGTTTCTCTTGATGAACCGTAAGGAATTGTTTGCTTTTGCTGTGATGTTGTTTATGTGTTTTTTCCAAGAGAGGTCATGACTAATAGTAACACCTAAGTATTTTGCAGCACCTGTGGATTGGAGAGGGGTACCATGTAGGGTGTATTGGTAGATAGTAGGGTGTCTCTTTCTTGTTATTCTTAGTATTTCACATTTGTCTGGGTTGAATTCCATTGCCCAGTCATTTTCCCAAGATTCAAGAGAAGTAAGATCATTTTGGAGTTTGAGGGCATCATCTTGGGATTTGATAGTGAGGTAGACTATTGTGTCATCAGCAAATAGTCTGACTTTACCCTTGACGCTATCTGGCAAGTCATTTATATAGCAAAGAAAGAGACATGGGCCAAGAACTGATCCTTGCGGAACTCCGGAGAGCACGGGGAGAGTGTCTGATTTGTGACCTTCTACTACTACTTGTTGGGATCTTGACCTGAGGAATGACCTTATCCATGTTGACACTTCTTCGTTTATTCCAAGTCTTTTTAGTTTTAGGACAAGTTTATGATGGTCAACCTTGTCAAATGCTTTGCTGAAGTCCATGACTATAATATCTGTTTGCTGGCCTTGCTCTAGGTTGTCATGGACTTCCTGGGAGAAGCTTACTAGTTGGGATTCGCAGCTGTGTTTGGACCTAAACCCATGTTGGAATTCACTAAGTAACCTGTGTTCATCAAGATGGGACATTATGTTCGAGACCAGGATGTGCTCCATGAGCTTGGAGGCAATGCAAGTTAAGGAGATAGGCCTGTAGTTGCTCGGTTTGTTTTTGGGTCCTTTTTTATATACCGGGGCTATGGTGGCGTGTCTCCAGTCATCTGGGACGATACCTGTATTTAATGATAGCTGGAAGATGACTGTAAGGATTGGGCTTACCTCATTGTGCAATTCTTTCAATAATCTGGGGGATATCTCATCTGGGCCTGAAGCTTTATTCGGATTGAGACCTTGAAGTAATTTGTTTATACCATTTTCACTTATATTAACTTTGGGCATTATAGGGAGGTTGTTTGGCGCAAGACTTTGTTTACATGATTGGGCGAGACTCAAAGGCTTCGGGCGAGAAAACACAGATTCAAACTGAGTATTCAGAATGTTTGCCTTAGATACGGGGTCTATATATGTCTGGCCATTGTTTTTTAGAGGGGCAACTCCACTACTCTCAGTTTTGTTGCTTTTTATGTAACTGTAGAATTTTTTGTTTTTACCCCCATTGGCATCATTCGTGAAGATAACAGATTCCAGGTAATTCCAATATGATTTTCTGATGTCTCTTTGCACTTTTTGTTTTAACTCTTTATATTGTTTGTGGATGTCAACTGATTTTGACCTTTTGGCACGTAGGAATAGCTTGTCTCTTTTTCTGATGCTTCGGATTAATGTTTTGTTTATCCAAGGTAGGTCCCTTCTAGCTTTGCATAATTTAGTTGGGATGTGTAAGGCAGCAAGGCGGTGCAATTCCTCCTTGAAGTCTATCCAGGCTTTATTAGGATCTGTGTAGTTCTGTGTGCTAAATACTTTCAGGAAAAATTCTTTCAAATCATGCTTAAGTTGTGACCAATTTGCTTTCCCATATTGTTTAATTTGTCTTTGCGTTTGTAATGGGCGACCTCTGTTTATATTGATTTCATGGTGCACTATATCGTGATCCGAGTTGCCAAGGGGGGGTAGGGTGTTTGTTGAGTGTACTTGCGAAGGCATGTTTGTGAGAAATATGTCCAAGATATTTTCTCCCCTTGTTGGGATGTTTACTACTTGGTTCAAGTTAAGGTTGACCATGTTCTCAATAAAGGTTAAATATAGGTTTTGAAATTTGCATCCATCATTTGGACATTCGTTTACCCAGTTCATTTGCGGTAAGTTGAAGTCCCCGATTACCCAGATCGTACTGTTTTGTGGGATCTTGTTGACAGATGCCCACAATTCATTAAGGGAATTCTCATCTTTCTCATGAGGCCTGTAGAAACATGAAATGTATATGTCCTTTACTCCTTTCAGGGATATTTTGACCCAGACTGAATTGCATTTTGTTTTCAGGTCTGGTTGTTCATGACTTACGAGGGATTTTGTTACAGCAATGAGTGTCCCTCCACCTTGACCTTCAGTTCTATCGTCTCTATATATGTTGTAGTGCAGGTTTTCAGGAAAGATCTCAGCAGAGTTAACTTCCGGTTTTAACCAAGTTTCAGTTAAGCAAATTATGTCAGGTTTGACTTGTGATATGACATGATGGATTTCGGGTATCTTATTTTTAATAGAGCGGCAGTTTATGTTGAGGATACTAAGCCTAACATTTCTCCATGATTAAATATGTGCAATGAATTTGTTCATGCATCTCCATTTTCTTCAGACGTTACTTTGAACATATTTATTTTACATTGATTGGGAAGCAAGTTTTTACTTTTTTGATCAATCTCAATTCTGCTTCCTGGAAAAACCAGTAGCCTACTCGCACCAAATGTGTGGGCCATAGAGAAGCCAAGAACAACCACCACTACTGAGAATCGAACTCGGAACCTCTTAATCTCATGATGCCGAAGCTCAACCACAGACACCACAAATTAGTCATCCTTTACACTTACATCTGTTGTTCAGGGTCACAAGACTAGACGTCACACTTAGGCTACAGGTGTAAATTTGATTGCAAGTTGAACTTGAACTCAATTTTCTGCCATCAACCTTGTCTTTTTTTTCTCATCATTCCCAAAGAGTGTGTTAACTCATTTATGTTAAATTTAACTCATCATTACACTTACCCAGGCCGTTTTGACGACCTGTAGTGTATTCTGAATCAAAAAGGCTTCCTATGAGGAATGTCATGTGTTTTCGCGACTCATAATCCAAGTCGCGTTTCATACATTTCTAATGATTATTTAAACTCATTTATCCCATAAAATAGACAAAACTACATTCTTAAAATAATGAAACCAAATCTTCATCTTGTTTTCCTTACAGTTAAATAGATCTGGAAAGTTTTTTTTCTCTCGTGAACAAACCGGAAGTTTACAAAAGTCTCCGAATGGGTTTGGTATAAAAAGCGGTTTTCGGGACCGACGGCGGGACGACTCCCACTCGAATTATGATCATTTCGTACCATAAATTTGGTCATTTCGTACCATAATTTTACCGTTTTGTACCATAATGTTTTAAACATTGTACCATTGATGTCTTCTGTGAAATATGAATACTTATCGAAGATGAGCAGATTTTCAGAACATTGTATATGCAATTTTGACCACGAAATTCATGTTAAAGAAGCTTTCAGAACGCATGAGCTATAAACCTATATCGCAGTACATTTATCACTTTTCCAGGAGGCTAAAATCTAGACCCTTGCATAGAGTAATCATCTGGGAACTGTATGTCAGATGATAATAATGACAGGCCTTCCGCTCCTAATAGCAGTCTAGATGGAGATAATGGGAAAATGCTGAATTAGCTTTTTTCCATTGTCATCCTTGTTTTCCAGAGTATTTCCAGTTATCGATGTCATGAATGTGTCCTGTTTGCGAAAGGTTCAAGTTAATCAAAGGCTCATAACAAAAATGTTCTAAACCATTTTCTTTTTCTGTTTTTTTTTTTTTTTTTTTTTTTTTTTTTTTTTTTTAATTCATCAATCAGGCCTGTTTTGCACCCTTAGAATGTAAATTGATATGTATTATGCTTATTAACCTTATCCCGAATAGTGGGGCTACAGATAGGTACCTTAGTACAATACTTGATATTGAGGTTAAGGGAGAACATGCTGATTATCATTACTTTCTTCTTTTTAGGAAAATGTTTTCCATAGCTTAACCCATTGCCCAACATCTGACTTGTCCTCATTTTATCTCGATCTTACTAAGTAGAAAGCGTTGGTGGAGGTTAGGAGATTGCTCGTCAAGAGTTATCTCCGCATTTTCCACAATGTTGTCCAGAGACTTTACTAAAAACAATTATCGTAAGCACTTTCCTTGTTCTTCGCAACCTTTCTCAGGTGCTTATCAACGAGTAAGAGAGATCATTTTGAATTGATAGACCCATTACCACTTAGAGACGCCTCAAAAGAAAGGCGCTTTGGAGATCATTGTGGCAAGTGAGATGATTGCTTGAGGAAAGCAATTTAGATTCACTTCCCACAATGTTTTCTACCTCAAAAGTCATAAATTCTCAAAATTTCTTTGACTTGTAATTGTCGTCTGTATTATCTATATCTTTATATTCGGTTAGCTTAGAATTTTGTTGTTCGTCAATGGGTTGAACAATTGGGCGTGCAAAGAGCTTCACTGTTGGGGATAGGTTTTAAGAGACTAAAAGCAGGGGAGACAATTCCAGTCTATACATTTTTACTATTGGGTTATCTCCCTTATACTACACACTGCATTTAAATGTTGGATCTTCTTGAATCGTTCTTTGGCTGCTCAGTTTTGTTCAACTAATTCTTTTCGTACAAAGCTAAGAAGTAGTTGGAGCTTGAAATATCCTTTTTGTTAATTTGTTCGAACTAGTTAATCTAGTCCTATCAGTATATTGTTCTGTCCAATAATTATGAAGTTGAAATCTAGTCTAACAATTAGTAGTTGGAATGTACAGGGTCTCTTTTTCAGAAATAACAATGAGAGATTTTCAAAGCTTAATGACCCCGACTTTATCGACCAAATTAAATCTGATATTTTATGCCTTCTTGAAACGAAAGCCGAGAAAGGCGATAACCTGACATTAAAGGGTTATACGCTCTTAAAACACTGTTTTAGACAAAGACATGGTAAAGGTATTTACGGCGGCATAGCACTATATGCTAAGGTAGCTATCTCAAAAGGTATTAATATTTTAAAGACTAAGTCCACAGAGTACCTTTGGATAAAGCTTGATAAATCATTTTTTAATCACCATAGTGATATCTTTATTTGCTTTGTCTATAATTCACCTAAAAATTCTACATACACACTGAAACAAGTTAATGTCCCCTCAACCTTAGAAATGGTGGAAGAGGACATCGCTAAATACGCTTCGAAGGGGAACATAGTTCTTTTAGGAGATTTTAATGCACACACAAGTACTTCTGACCTTGATTTTGTAACAGATGACCATACAAAGGGTATGGAAGACATTCTTCCAAATGCATACATAACAGATTCGATCCTCTTGAATAGAAATTCTAGGAAAAGTAATGTCAAAACTGATGATTATGGCAGAATGTTACTTGACTTATGTATTTCATGCCAATGTCGTATTCTAAATGGTAGAACACTTGGCGACACTGTTGGCAATTTAACATCTTTTCAATATAATGGATGCTCTACCGTTGATTACTGCGTAGTTGATCAAAGATTATTAGATAGAGTTAATTTCTTCAAAGTAGAAGACTTCACCACATTTTCTGATCACTGTCAGATAACAAGTTGTTTTAGTTTAAATCACTCTGTAAATTTTAGTAAATTAAATAGACAACCACCAAAAGGCATCAAATGGTCTAAAGGTGTTGCAGACGCTTTCCAGTCACTCATACTATCTGATCCAATCGAAAGATCTTTACAAAACTTTCTATCTTTTTCTTGGGATCAAACTGCTCCTGAGATAAATGACGCAACTACCAATATCACATCCATTTATCAAACCATTAATTTATCTCTAAACAAAACGTTTTGCAATAAGATTAAAGGTCAAACAGCTCAAAAACAGAAAAAAATAAAGAAAAAGAAAAAGTGGTTCGATCAAGACTGCGAAAGCTTGTATAGAAATCTGAAGAGTGTTGCTCGAAAATTATCCCATACATGCAATTCCCCCGGTTGTCTTCAACATTATTATTCTCTTCGTAAACAATATAAGTGCCTTATAAAGAAAAAACAACGTCAACATAAAGCTAAACTGCTCAACTCTCTTATAGATTTGGAAAGTAAAGATTCGAAATCTTTTTGGAAAATAATTAATGATTTCAAGAACAGTGATACTCCAATCAGTGAGCAGTCCTCAAATATCAGTCCTGAAACATGGCACCAATATTTTGAAGGTTTGATGAATGTTGATGGCATTTCTGAACGACCAATCCCCGATGACATATTGCCCTCTATTGTTACAAATGAGTTTAGTGAACCCATCACGTTAAAGGAAGTTAAAAAGGGTATTAGAAGTCTTAAGAATAACACTAATGTGGGATATGATTGTATTAGTAATGAAATGCTCAAAAATTCTAGTCCTACTATGGTTCAATGTATATGTAAACTGTTTAATTTGGTATACGATTCGGGATGTTATCCTATTCAGTGGTCTGAAAGTATAATTAAACCATTATTTAAATCTGGTTCTGAGTCTGACCCCTCAAATTATAGGCGTATTTCTATCTCAAGTTGTCTAAGTAAGCTATTTTCAAGGGTTTTATACAATCGCATAGATACCCACATTACTGAAAATAATATTCTTGTTGACAACCAAATAGGTTTCAGGAAATCTTATATACCTTTAGAACATATTTACACTTTGAAATCTATGATTGGTAAAAGCATTAGAAACAAAACTCATTTATACACGTGTTTTGTGGATCTACGCAAAGCCTTTGATACAGTCTGGCGTGAGGCCTTGTTTTATAAACTATTCAAATATGGGGTACATGGAAAACTGTTAGGCATTTTAAAGGCCATGTACTCTGAAGTTACATATTCTGTTAAACTTCAGGGTGGTGTAACTGACCCTTTCTTATCCAATATTGGGGTCAAACAAGGCTGTATATTGAGTCCTCTCCTTTTCAATCTTTTTGTCAATGACATACCTAATCACTTTGATAGTAGTAAGTGTGACCCTATTGCTTTAGGCGATATCTTAGTTAATTGCTTAATGTATGCGGACGATATTGTCCTGCTATCTACATCGAAAGAAGGGCTCCAAAATTGTATCTCAAGCTTGCAGTATTATTGCGACTCTTGGAACTTAAAAATCAACATAGACAAAACTAAAGTTATTATCTTTAATAAAAGTGGCAAATTATTAAATAACCCAAAATTTTTTATCAATGGAGTCCAGCTAGAAAATGTCCAAGAATATAAATATCTCGGTATTTTAATGAGAGCATCGGGTACATTTACTAATGCAATTCGATATTTAAGTACTAAAGCACTTAAGGTTGTATTCATGATTCGAAGTAGGTTTCAATCAGAATTTGTCAATGCTAAACTTTTGTTGAGAATATTTGACACATGTGTGAAACCTATACTATTATATGGCTCCGAATTATGGTCAGTTTTTAACATTAATGTTTCCAAAAACTGCACAGGTGCATCTGCTTTTTCTTTAGAAAAACATTACGAAGATTTCTTGCCGGAAAAAATTCACTCAAGGTTTTGCAAATTTATTCTTGGTGTAAATAAACATACATCTAATATCGCATCTAAAGCGGAACTGGGCAGATACCCGTTGGCCATTTGTGCAATTTTGCATTCTATTAAATACTGGCTTCATTTGAATAAAAACCCTTTCGACAATAGTAGTAGATTCTCGTACTTCGCCCAAGAATATTTGGATGGTAGTGCAGTTTCTACATTTATTCATCATATCGGCAGTCTTCTGAAATATATTGGCTTCAAGCATATTTGGGACAACAAGACAACATTATCAGTTTCCAGACTAAAGCACGCTATCAAAAAGACGTTGACTAATAGATTCGAGAAATTTTTCGAAGCGACTATTAATGGATCGTTTCTCGCCGACAATTGCAGCAGCAAATTAAGAACATACTGTAAATTGAAGACGTCTTACTCATTTGAAAATTATTTAGGAATCACAGTGGATAAGACAATACTGTCACAATATTCAAAATTGCGATTATCAAGTCACAGGTTAAATATTGAAGTAGGTAGACATACGAGAACGCCTGTTAATCAGCGAACTTGTAATATATGTTCTTCACAGGAAGTTGAAGATGAATTTCATTTTGTCTGTGTCTGCCCAAAATATGCTAATTTGCGAAAAAAGCTTTTCGAAAATATTGCTAATTTTATCGTCAATTTTGACATTCTAAGCTCAGAAGAAAAGTTTTTGATGTTACTTAGCTCTCAACAATCCGATGTTAACTTATTGGTAGTAGATTATGTCAATAAGTGCTTTGAAGCAAGATCCATGAATTAACAGATCCGATTGTTATGAATACATGATTGTATATGATAAATCGATGACTTAAATTAATGTTAAGTATTCTACTCATATGTTAAATAAAGCTGTTAAGATCACAAAATACATTTCGTCGTTGTAAATGCAAAACCTCGTATCTCGATTTGGGAATTTTTTAAAAGGAATGGGAAAAAATGTAATAACTTTTCCCAAACTGAAAAGATTTACTTGAAATTTGGACACATTGTTCACAAATAATGTGTCATTAATACTGTTTAGTAAAAATATCTCAAAACTTGCAAAGAATTGTCTTAACTGGGCACGCAAGATTTGACTTTGAAAATCGCGGAAGTCGACATACGAGGTTTTGCATTTACACCGACGATTTGCTAGTCAAACTCCCAGTTCAAGGAAAAATAAAACGCTAATTATTGAATCGATTAGTCCCTGTACATTCTTAACTCGCCAAATTGTTACAATACTGTGATGTCACCTTTGCGAATGTGGATCCATTTTGCTCACTTCACTGGGGTGGAGAGATTGGATTCTCTTTCGTTGTTGTTTGTATGCCATGTTATATGTTATGTGTTTCTGTCACAATCCTGTATGTTGTGGATTATATACAGAATAAAATTTTGAATCTTTTGAATCTTTTGAATCTTTTGTTAAACTAGAATCATACAAATAAAGATCTAAATCTACTACATTTGCAGTTCATGCTATATTTACAAATATGTTGTTCAAATACCAATGTTTAGCCGATTGCATGCAATGCTAATCTCAAAAGAAAACTTAAACGTCTTTTAAAAGGATGTATTCAAGTAAAACTTGTAATAAGCGATTTCTTCTTTTTGCGTTCATGCTTTCCAAAGCCTTTCTAGTAAATGTGTTAAAACATATCGAAATGCATACTTGTTTAAGTCATTGTCACGCAGTGACGCCATTTGATGCTATACAAGGTAAATGCTTTTTAAAACATCGCAAGCCATTTCTTCATTTCCCACAATGTTTTTTTAACAAGAAAGATAAGAAGGTAAAATTTCATGCGACCGAAATTGTAGACTACAAAACTCGAATTTGAAACAGTCGAAAAAGTTTACCCTTACCAAAGCATTTTCCACGTCCCTGATAGAGAGGCCTTTTAAAACATTGAGACAAAAGAAGTAAATGCTGATAACCATCATTTCGTCTGTGTTATTGAAAAATGTTCTTAACTACAACTTTATATAAAAACTCTAGTTACGAGGTTTTGCAATAACACAGACGATTACCTCCTTTTGTCTCAATATTTCAAAACTTAAATAAATGCCTTTTTATCAACATGAACTTTGTCGTCAGTATCAGCTTTCCAATTTGGCAACCATATTTTTGTCGTTTGGGAAAGAGTTAAGAAATGTTTGTGGGTAGACTTTAATTGATAATAGATCGGTTCAGTTATTAACACGTAAAAGGTGTGACAATCAGTGACCGCAAACAACCAAATTATTAATCAAACAAAATGTCTGGTTTTTTGATATATTAGTTGATTAAAAGCATGTTTTGGTAAAATTATGTCTTATATTCGTAAACGTTTTTGTATTCGTATCCATTTTTTCTACTATTGTCGACAGCTTTTAAAATAAAATGTGGTAACAAATTATAAAATTATGGTACGAAAATATGGTACGAAAAGACTAAATTACGGTACGAAATGACCAAACTATGGTACGAAATGACCAATTATATTATGGTACGAAATGGTTATGGTACGAAATGACTGTATACCCTCCCACTCAGCTATCATACGCTCAAAAGTTAAACTTAAAAGTGTTCAATCCACAAATTGGTGTCCGGATATAATAGAAGCTATATGGGAACCAGTAAAACCGGCCCCTCGTGAAACCGGCCCCCGGTAAAACCGGCCCCAAAACGGTAAAACCGGCCCCTAGAAATAGCTAAACCGGCCCCTACACTCAGAAAAACGGCAAAACCGGTCCCAAAACGGTAAAACCGGCCCCAAATTAGTAAAACCGGTCCCTCTTTATTTTGGAATGACGGTTCGTAATTTTATATATTTGTCTATTTAACTGTTTGTGTTTACGAAGTTATATTCATACACTCGATTTTGTTCAGTATTTGTGTATTTTTGTTGTTGTTTCATACATTTACTTTAGATTAAAAATAAATAAATAAATAAATAAATAAAACATTATTTGTATTGCTTAACTGGATATTGATAAATAGGCCTTTGTTTGTAACTGTAATGCAATAGAAAATATCAAATGATGAAACGATAAAAATAATTACGTGTTTGTCTTGTTTTTAACACCTGGCCTTGTATCCCATGTCCCCGACAGTAGTAAGTTTGTAATTAGATGAATTATGCAATTAAAGGCATGTGCTAATCAATTACCTGTGTAGTAAACTGTGGATTCAGGTTTTAAGGAACAGTCCCTAATGCTTCAATTATTGGTAAAATATTGTGGGAAAATATGAAAATGCTTTCTAGAAGCAATTCCACTTTTCCCATAATATTTTCCATTCATATCACCTAAATGTCTAATTGGCATTCGCAACCCTTTCATATTCGAGCAGTCTAAAATTGTGCATGCTTTTCTCTCTCTCATATCTTTTTTCCAAACGAGAAATGATTTTGAACTTGTTTTTTTTTCTTGCCTCAATATTTTCTTTCCTAAATTGTTCACAAGTTCGATCTTTGTCAATATCAATTTTGTCGTCTGCAGAACATTTCATATTGGAATAGTCCACATTACTATGTAGGCCAATGTGTATACATGTAAAAAAGGTATACCTATTGAAACATTTTGAAAAAGCAGAACTTGTTTGCAACAAAATATTTCTCCTTTTTCTGTGGTATTTTTTTTTCGAACAACGATCTGTCAGTTTTCGTTACAATATTCAGATATAGTTTATAATTAATCATAAATCTATATAACTTTTTATCGTACTTCTTCACTCTTTCCTATATATATATATAGTGATGCGTAATGACGCCGTACAGGATAAATTGTACTTTGGAAAAATGTGGAAAATGAAGAAATTGTTTGTGAAAAGATAGAAATGTTTTCCAAGTGTAAATACAAAAAAGTATAAATGTCATTCACTTGAAAAAGTCGTATGCTCTTGTGACTTTGGACTCTTCTAAATTTTTGTCATGTGTTTTAAAAATAGGTTAATAATTCCTGGTCGAATAATTAAATAATTAATGAACAACAACAACAGAAGCAACAACAAATAATAATGAAAATTAAACAAACAAACAAAAATATCACATTGGATATAAAGGTTCTTCATAATCATCACCAATAATGATCATTGATATTTTGGGGCCAGTTTTGGGGGCCGGTTTTGCCTATAGAAAATATCGATAATGGGGCCGGTTTTACCGATTTGGGGCCGGTTTTACGTGGGGCCGGTTTCACAGTAAAGAATACACTCGTCAATTTATGTTGCCGTGAATGACGCCCGAAGTTGCACGACAGGCCTAATGATCGATGGAATGCCTCAGCCCTTTATCAAGCAACAAAATTTAAGTGCGACCCATTTTGACAGCCATTGCAGACAAGAAATGCGTGTAAATAAAAAAAATGGATTTACGTATTTATAAGACAGCTCAGAAATATTGAGACGAAAGGTAAAAACGCTGATCATCAGCATTTTCTACTTTTGTGTCAATGTTTTTCTCAATCTCGTGAAACAGGTCTTGTTTGAGAAATCGTTGGTTGACATTGTGTAGTGTCAGGCCCGTAGGAAGCAATTTAATATGGGGCGGCTCAATCCCCAGTGTCTGAATGTTGGGGGGGGGCAGGCAGGAGTTTCCCTGAATTTTCGGTGTAAAATGAGGAAACTTCGGCATTTTGGCAAACTATGGGGGGGGGGGCGCTTAGCCCCCTAGCACCCCCATTCTAAGGGCCTTAGTTGCGTACTACCAATATTTCTTTCTTTTGTCACAGCGAATCATCGTAAAAAAAATATCCTAGACGGACAGGAGAAAGAAATTGTGCGCAGCGTGGTTACTTATTAAAGATACTATAAGGCAGATTTGGACCTAAATCTTGTCAAAAACGTGAATCCAATGCCATCATGTCAATGGACAGTGTATCCGCGTCCGGTTCAGCCTGGTCAGCCTGTGAAAAAAGTCAATGGAATTAACACAAACGACACAAACGTAAGGTGTACGTACACCTCATCGCGAAGAACGAATTTTGTTCCTCACAATGCGAGGACAAATCCATGTCCCTGTCGCATTTCTGATGAAAGCGGCTGTACTTTTGCTGCTGGGAAACGATTACGTCGTACCAGAAATCGCTGTCGCTTCGACGAAACGAAAATCGAGGCGTGTCGGAGTTTCTGAATATACATGTATATTCAATTGTGTGATTGAAAGGAGTTGCAGTCGACTAAAATATTGAGAAATTTATGATTATCAGCCATTCTACTATTCTATTCATTTTCCCAGAGCCGTTTCTACTAGAGACGTAAAAATAGGTACATGTATTGTTTTGAAAGGGATTACCCAAATTCTAATTCAATCTTTTTTCCGGAACGTCATTTTTTTTTCTTTGATAAATTCAAATTGAATTGCAGCCGACATGTTCTATGTTTGCAATTTATACAATATAGCATCAAAATTATTGAAAGAAAACGAGTAAGTGTTCTTTTTCTGACTTTCAATGCTTTTCAAACCCCCGTGAAAGCTTCGTAAAACAGGGTTCGTTTGGAAAATTCTTATTTTTAAATAGGCATTGGCCCTACATGTAATTCAAAATATTGGTATGCCTAACGAAAAAATAAATAAATAAATAAAAAATAAAATAAAATGAATAAGAAATGAATAAAAAAAGTGACATCGATCGTGTGGAATCGAATTTTTCGTACTATGCTACAATGATTAAATGTTTCTCTATGTTTTCTCTATTTAGGACAAATGAAGGCATTGTCCCAATCTCCGGTTTTGGCGGTACTTAGAGAAGTTTTGGCAAAAGAAGATAATGAGGATCAGCAGCATCTTCTCCATTTCCTTCAAAATTCTCGCAAGACTTATTCTCGTAAACTCTTTCCGAAACGATAATCTTCTTCTCAGAAATCTTTCTTGAGTAAAAATTATCTTTGGAAAACATAGAAAAAAAGGGAGGAATGGATTGTAAAAAGGGGCTACCGTTACTAAATCAAATTCTGTCTCGTTTTAAGACTTATGTGACTCAAAAGGGGTAGCGAAAATAAACATATAAAAATGACGTATCTTGGACTTTGGAGCTTAAACAGATTATCTTATTTTCTGGTGCAAAAAGGGTCTATCTAATATCCCGCAGATGAAATTATCTTTCTCTCTCTTTTTTTCTCCCCCCCCCCCCCCCGTTGAACGCTGAAACGACTATCGAAACTGAGAAACTAGGCCTATAAATCTTATGGTTTCTATTTAAACATTCGGTCTACTTCTTAACTCTTTCCAAGCCGAGAATTTATGTTGAAGGCAGTCCAATTTGAAAGCTACTGCAGACGAAAAATGGATAAAGATAATATGAAAATATGTTAAGATGATACATGCACAAAAACTATACCGACTGACTTTAAAATCGCATCACTTATTTTTCAAAATATTTTCGTACTTAAAGTCAACAGGATCGAATTTGTACTTCTGATATATATTCCTACCAATAAGACACGATATCCAATAACTTTTATTGCAGTCAGTTACCATGTTATTTCGCTTGACGTCAATGTGCAAAGTATGGATAACGTTTACGTTACTACACCTTAGGTGACCAACTGGATTTTTGTTTTCATATTCCATATCTAAATGGTCAGGAGTTACTTTTATTTCTCAATCAATTTGATTAAACAATAAATAAAGCCAAGAGATCAAAGTTCGTTGAGCGCACACAAATTTTTGAATTATTCTAAGCGGGTGTTTGTCAACGAGAACGGGCGAGACGTTTAAATGTAAACCAATCGACGATTTTTCACTTTCATTAACGAAGCCAATCTACAGGGATTGCTGCTGAGCATCAGCGTCGTGATCACCCGTTTAAAACGAGCTTACGTCAAGATAATAACATACGTCAAGTTCAACGTCAATTACGTAATTGGTTTACAACAACGTTTTCAACTGCAATAATTGTAATACAAAAATGTTGCTACTGACAAACTCTTGCCATAACAGTGAATTAACGAATAAGATATTGTGGTTTTCACTACTGGCGACTATGCCCGTGACAGATACTTACAGAAAGTCATCATCAGATCAGGGTGTGTTGGGCCTAGACATGATAAAAACGGACGCCAAAACTTTTGAATACTCTCCAGCAATATATGGTAGAATATTCAAGCCCAAACGAATAAAGATTTGATTTCAACTCAGGGGTCAACGAGGTCGCGATTGTGGAACGTTTTTCATACTCAGAGCGGATGTACTTGTTATTAAATAGAGAAAACTGTCAAATTCCTCACACCACCTCTCTTTAGATGGCCATATATATATCAGTCAATAAATTAATCGGATTTTTGTCTGAAATTTTCAGGAAATGTTGGGAAGATGTCAGGCTAATGTTTAATAGCGAGCGATGCGAGCAAACTGGCGCGAAGCGCCAGTTCGCAGCGAACGAGCGTTAATGGTAATGCGTGAAAACGTTCTTACGTACATACGTTGGGCCGATATTTTTTTATTATTAAACTTCCGGTCTCCGGAGTGAATGCTTTTGGACATCAGTTATTGTGTTACGGTTGTAAAGGATGGTCAATACTGCTTACCAAAAAATAAAGACGTTAAAGCTGTGGGATTCAATTGATTTAACAAATACAAGCTGTGGACGAATTACGTCTGTGAAATCCTTACCACAATTTTAAAAATCGCAGCGTTTCTGGCTACCGGAAGTGGATGGACTAAAACACGCAAAGGACCTGTTTTTGGCGCAAAGGATGCAAAGGACCTGAAGGCAACGCAAAGGAGATTTATATCAGCCCAAACTCCTTAATCATGATTATTTATCGCATTAAATTGTTTTATTCGTGTATTTTACGATTAAATCTAGTCAATAATGTTTGTTTTGGAGCATAAAGTGTCTGATTTTTGTGTTGATTCCGATTTTCATAGTCCACTCACGGACGAAAAGGAGCTGGTGGTGGACCGGCTCAAAGGAGATTCATATCAGCCTAAACTCCTTTGTCACGAATTTTTATTGCATTTAATAGCAATATTCACGTATTTTAAGATCATATCTAATCCATCATGTTTGTTTTTCTGTCAAAGAGTATCTGTTTTTTTTTCTGGTTTTTTCTGTGTTTTTTTTTTTTTTTTTTTTTTTTTTTTTGTATCAATTCCGATTTTCATATGCTACTCACAGGCGAGAAGGAGCTGGGCGGCGCGAAGGAGATTTGTATCAGTATAAACTTTTTAATCATGAATTTCCAGCGCAATAGATTGTAATATTTATGTATTATTAGATCATATGAATCGGGGTCAGAAAGGCCCAAAACCAAAAAGGCCCAGTCCAGAAAGGCCCAAAACCAAAAAAGACCCAGTCCAGAAACGCCCAATTTACAAAGGAAAGAATATTGTGGATATTATGTAAATTAAAAGATATTTTTAGAGTTTATAATGATAATTTCTGATTACATTGTTATTGTTGTTGTAGTTGACATGCAGTAGGTAACCCTTTACCAGATGGCAAAATTTCCAACTGCTCCAAAGTCCAAGAAGGTGCAGATGATCTAATCAATATAGGCCCATATATCACTTATAGATCTATAAATTTCTACAATTTACCAATTGATTTGTCTGTTATTAAATCTATCATAAATCACATAGTTTTTCAAATTTAAAATTCTTAGCCTAATAGGGTCTAATTAATTTAACTTAAAATCACGTATGGGTCTAATTCTATAATTTATCAATTCATTCATCTATTATATCATCATAAATCACATGAAATGATGAAGACCCTAAAATATAATTAGATCTATAATTTCAAATATAATTTAGATATAGGTCTTATTTTATCATTTTAAATATTGGGCCTTTTTGGACTGGGCCTTTTTGGTCATTTTTGGTCTATTCAATACTGTGTATTTTTTTTTTTTTTTTGAAAAAGTGTCTGTTTTTTGTATTTACTCCGATTTTCATAGGCTATACTCACGGGCGAAAAGGAGCTTGCGATGGTGCAAAGGAGATTCAAATCAGCCTAAACTCCTATTAATCTTGAATTTTTATTGCATTAAATGGCAATACTCATTTATTTTAATATCATATCTAATCATTAATGTTTATGTAGGGACATAAAGTGTCTGGTTTTTGTATTGATTTCAATTTTCATAGGCTAAACTCATGGGCGAAAAGGGGCTGGCGGTGGCGCAAAGCAGATTCATATCGGCCCAAACGGGTTGGACAATTTACCAAACAAACCAAAACCGACCGAAATGTACCGAAACCAATACCAAAACGGGCCAAATTGTAGCGAAACGGTATCAAAACATGAAACTATTTTCATCTAGACATGTAGCGAATTCATCATGGTGTAGTCCAATCTTAGTCTGGTCTAATATGAAACGAGTTACAGTGGTCGAAATAGTTTTTTTTTTCTTCAAAATATCTCTCAATACGTTGCAGGCTTAGTTTTTGAAATTTGAGACGTCAATCGGTTGTTTGAGAGAGAGCTAAACTGGATAAATCTAGTGTAATTAAAATGAATGGTGTAGTAAGATTAAACAGGTGATTAGATTATTTTTCACAAGCATGCCAAACTCGCTGTTAAAAAGGGATAGGCCCTAATCATTTGGCTTAAATTTTCGCAATGACGCATGTGTCCTGCAGACTTCAAATGAATGGTCGCGTTCGGAAATTTTACCTCTTTCCTAAAGATCGATGCACAATCTTTGAGCCATTTCCCAAATAGAAATATGTTAAACTGGTCCTTTTTGAGACTAGAGTCTGAAGACAACAAAATGCATTTATAAAGGCATTTTGTATTAATTGTCCAATTGCTCCTTGCTAATACTTTCTGTCTAAATATAAAAATATGAATTTGTCTCTTTCGTATCCATTTTAAAGGAAAACATGCTGATTACATTTTTTCCCTCAATTGTTTCCATTAATTTTATCCTTGTGCTTCAAAACTGGTCTTGTTTGAGAAAATTATGGGTAACTTCTACAAATTTGCATTACACATAGATTCTTCTTAAATCTATCTCTTTTTCAATGTAGTTTTGTCGGTCCAAAAGTGAACTGGTATGTTTAGGGGAACATCCCAGTTGGTCCAATTCCAATTGGTCTAATATTCAAATTTCCCATTTCGTCTAAAACCCTTATTTCAAGAAATTTGCTTCTCTTCTAAAATATTTTCTCAGTTTGTCTAAAATATATTTATCTATGCATGTATTAGGCCTATAGATATATATTGTTGAATAATGTCTTTTTATTTAAGATTTTTGGGACATGAAACAAGGTCTGAAAAAGTATTAGACGAAATGGGAGTTCAACCTGTTTTCGATACGTACCTCAAATCGTGACTCTATGGTTTTTGCGCATGCTCAGTAAACCGGATGATGCATGACGTCATTGTTTTCATTTTTTGGACCGGTGTCATTAGTTCTTCACTCAAAGGAATTTTTACCAGAAATGCTTGAAAAACAAGCAAGTAATCACTAATTTCTTATTTTCGGAAAATAACATGACGTTTACACTATTACTTTTTCTTTGTCCACAAAAAAGACGAAAAAATACTTAAAATGATCCAAAAATTAACATTTAACTACCAACCAATGATCTGGCACATTCGTCTGCTTAAAAAAGTCACATGACAGTCTTGTGAGGCCAGTGGTTGGGTAGGTACAGGGTGTTTCAAAAGTGATGGTATCTTACTCGAATTTTCTGTTTTTTCGTAATATTTTCACTTCTTTTCATTTGTTTTCTTCTTTAAAAAACAACAACAACAAAACTCCGTGGGACATTTTTGAAAATGAATTTCTTTTAGCATGCAGTTTCTTCTTTATCCACGATGTTTGTACAAAAATAATAAAAAAAATCAATTTCATAAGCAAAAGATTGTTGTCTGCAACTTCTTTGGTTTATGATTTGGTCCAAAATTATGATGCTTGGGAATCAATGAGTCAAAAATCGCAAGTAACCATAGGCATTTATGAAATTATTCCATTTGTATACACCAAGTTGTCCTCCATTTTGCATGTTGCATACATTTTAAGCCAAACTGTAGATGAATACTCTTCAATAATAAAGATATAAAAGGTATCGAAAACAGGTCAACTTTACCAGAAATGACCCGTTTTACCTTGTTTTGTAAGGTCATTGTTTTTCCAACTCTATTTTGATAAATATCTACGAAAATAAGATTTTTGGAGACGAAATAGGTAAGATTCTTGTGATTCAGCTTGAATTTGTTGGGTAAACCCTTATGTTCCTCATCATTTATCCAGAACCGTAAGGGTATCGAAAACCGGTCAATCCACGATACAATATTTTTATATATTAGACGAAATGGGATTAGACCAACTGGGATGTAACCATGTTTAGTTAGTTTGTCATCGCTCGCTTTAAGGCTTTGCCTTAATTACATATTATATAATACTACATAGTTAATTATGTATTTTGCATATTATTGCCGGATGAACTTAAGTGATGCGTTTTTAAAGTCAGTCAGTACATTAGGATAAGAGAGGAAAATGCTGGTTATCAGCATTTTCCTTTTGTCTGATTTTTTTTTCAATATTTTTTCATGGACGTCAAAACAAGGTATTGTTTGGGAAAGTCAGAGTGAACACTCGGAGATACTGGTGCTTTATCGGGTCTCAACAATCAGTTAAATTCACGGAAAATACTGCGCAAGTTGTAACAAATGTGAGCCAGGACGATAGGCTTCGAGTCTAAGGAGTATTCTATACGATATTCTAAATCTAACGCCAACCGCTCAAAGTCGTGGGCGCATGCGCGTTGACCCAAATAACCAAAATGTAGGAAAACATTAGCGGTTTTTTGGAAATATTTGAAGATATTTCCTGAATAATGATGTCAAATTCAAGTAAAATGAAGGAGATGGTTGGGGGATGTTGTGTATGTTCAGATGAGAGGGGCTGGGACGAGAATCCACTCGTATATTGCGACGGACAGTACTGTAATGTTGCAGTTCATCAAGGTCTCTTGTTTTCAGTTACACATTTATTCTGGTTGAATTAGACTGCGATCGTCTATTTGTATCTTGTATTTGTTTCACATAGCAACTCCATCCTTTTTTCATTCACAACGAAATGTATAACGTTTACATAAAGCGCTCGGTTACGTGTCAAAACGACATTGTCATGGGTTTTCGCGACCCATGCAACAACGACCATGTTCGCCGAGGCCAGCCTCGTACATTCATGCATTACCATTTCCATTTCCATTGCCAACATATTATTCATAGGATAGAAAAATGAGTAAAAATGTCATGATTGAGAAGGTTATTGTAAAATTGTAAACCAGTCAACTGTGATAACTTGAATAAATACACGGCTAGACTCGACCAATCCAACATCAAGGGGTCTCGTTTGCCAAAATTTGGGGCCGTTATTGGGCCCCATTGCCAATGGCAAAAAGTATCTTTTTTTCCCAATTCTCTGGTGAAAATTCCCAATGAGGACCCAGAATGCCCCATGTTAAGACTTCATCTTCATTTACAAACATTTTGAAGACAGTTTTAGGGTAGATTCTTAAACGAAAGAATATACAAATGCATTTTACATCACTACAGTCTAATTTGCAGCTGAAACTGAGTGACAGTATGAATACAAACTTGTTTTAGTTTTTCCCAATCTAGGTAAAAAATGTCACTATTTTTGGCATAATATGGTTTTAGTTCACGCGTGAACGATTCCAAATCAGTACTTGATCATGGTCACTAGACGCTTGTATGTATTCATCCGCGTGACGGAACTACTTTTTTACAATGCATTTGGCATGCGATAAAGTATTTCATTTCCGACAATACTTGTTGCACAATGGCTTGCTTGGCCTGCGATTAAGTATTGTCGTTACATATCAAAATGCGTTTGCATTTGAAAAGTAATTACTATTTTATTCCCAAACTATTTTAGTAACACATTTACAGTATTGAATTTGCGTAATTCCACATTTCTGTCACATTTGCACATGACTTGACAAACCCGTTAATTGGTATCCTTACCCAAATTGTTAACAAATCAATAGTATTTTCCTACCTTCGTCGCCTCCGTATATGGTATGGTTATAGTTCACGAATCTGTTATAACTACAATTTATAACGCATTGCCCCTGTTTTTCAAACTAGTGCATTTTCAGATTGTTCCCCCAAAACATTCCGAGCCCCTTTTGCTCTGTGCATTGTCCCGGTTTATTGTCCCCAAAGAAAACCCTTTCCCGGGGTATACTTCCCCGGCAGTTTTAATATTGTTGGGAATCCATCGTCGCTATATATATGGTATGGTTATAGTTCACGAAATGAACAAAAATACCCATGAAAAACAGTTTTTATATAACTATTGCTTTTCTTTTCATTTCAATATTGGAAGAAAAGTATAATATTGTTAAAATGAAATGATATTCATTTCAATATTAGAAGAAAAGTAGTAATATTGTTAAATTGATTGTTATTCGTGAACTATAATTAACCATACCATATATATAGCGACGATGGATTCCCAACACAGGGTTCTCCGCAGAATATTTTGAAGCCGTAGTGGCATTGGTAAACCTTGCGACACATGGTGTTGATGCAAATAATTGTGAATAAAAACATAATGGGAAAAGAAGAAATTGCTCAATTTGAGCAATTTCTTCTTTTCCCATAATGTTTTACACAGAATTAGTAGTTTTTAGTGTAAAAGAATGTCCCATTAATCAGTTTTTGACATGAAATATCTCTAAATGTCTCTCTTTGGTGACCATTTTGAAGAAATTAAGCTGTGGGGTACTTTTGAAGCTGTAGTGGCATTACACTGATTTCCATGAAGCTGTAGTGGGGCCGATACAGCTTATTGGGCTGGGGAGAACACTGCAACAATATTAATACTGCCGGGGGAAGTATACCTTGGGAAAGGGTTTTCTTTGGGGACAATGCACAGAGCAAAAAGGGGCTCGGAATGTTTTGGGGGAACAATCTGAAAATGCACTAGTTTGAAAATAAAATTATATGCATTATAAATGGCAATTATAACAGATTCGTGAACTAAAACCATACCATATATGGTATGGTTATAGTTCACGAATCTATTACAATTGCCTTTTCTAACGCATTTCCCGTGTTTTTCAAACTAGTGCATTTTAAGATTGTTCCCCCAAAACATTCCGAGCCCCTTTTTGCTCTGTGCATTGTCCCCAAAGAAAACCCTTTCCCGGGGTATACTTCTCCCGGCAGTATTAATATTGTTGGGAATCCATCAATACTATATATATGGTATGGTTATAGTTCACGAATAACATTTCACTTTAACAATATTACTACTTTTCTTCCAATATTGAAATGAATGTCATTTCAGTTTAACAATATTACTTAGTACTTTTCTTCCAATATTGAAATAAAAAGAAAAGCAGTATTTCCAAAATAACTAATGCATGGATATTTTGATTCATTTCGTGAACTATAACCATACCATATATATAGCGACGATGGATTTCCAACAATATTGATACTGCCGAGGGAAGTATACCCCGGGAAAGGGTTTTCTTTGGGGCTAATGCACAGAGCAAAAAGGGGCTCGGAATGTTTTGGGGGAACAATCTGAAAATGCACTAGTTTGAAAATAAAATGATATGCATTATAAAGTGCAATTATAACAGATTCGTGAACTATAACCATACCATATACGGAGGCGACAATTTTTCTAATTCACCACTTATTGCGTAAAGGTTGTGATTGTAATGATACTGACTATTGGGAATTTGTTTGCAAAACAGACAATTAAAATGCTTTAAAACTGAACGGGAACCGTTACGTTGTTTTCATAAACCAAACACCTGCAGCGAGTCTCGTTTAATTGGGAAGGATAAAACACTGTGTTTTCATAGATTAATTTCTTTGTTTTCTTTACAGTTTGCTCATTTGACCTCGTGGTATACCTCACGATAAATGACCTGGCAGAGCTACCCAGCCTTTTGGCTAGGGCTGCTCTGCCAGGTCGATTATCGTGAGGTATATTACGTTTGAACAAATCTGAAAATGTCGGTGCACTGGTGTCTACATTCACGATTCATCTTTGTGCATGTACTTGGATTGTAAGCATTGCAAGTAAATTATGTGAGGGCACATTTGCAGGGAAAATAAATAAGTATGCTTAATTTTCGGCTAGTTATTTTTTCCTTCAACAATTCAATAATTTATTTAGATCTACATAGTGAGCTGCTTTTCTTTAAAACATTGGTTTTGAAGAAAAGCGTCGATGTCATATGATTGCACTAGGACTGTTTACACATTTGTAACCTATTCTTCCGCCAGAAAAATAGTTCCACGAACAGCAACAAAATATAGGCACAAAGCAAAAATTCAAGCGTTTATTAACCATGATCATGTTTACAAAAGGTATAGTTCACGTGTGAACTAAAACCATATTATGCCCTATTTTTCCCAAATTCACTGGCCCCTGGCCTTAAACAAAAATTTGGTAGCAAGACCCCTGGCTTCCATGGCAGTACCATGGCTCTAGACCCCACTTGCACAGCTTGAGTCTGTCACCGTTTTACCACATTCAGTTGATAAAGTTTTGTTGATTTTGACTGATAAATTATGTGTTTCAGCTTGCTATGGGATTATTCAAGTGCCAACAGGACCATGGTTTTGTAGGAAATGTGAATCACAAGAAAGAGCTGCTAGAGTGGTATGATATGATTTTTCTATCATCAAGAATACTGAACTTTTATTTTTTGATGAGACGGTTTAAATGAGTTTGAAGGATAAGAATATAATTTTCGCAAGGTATTTTCCCGACAAACCCTCTAAGTAATGAGCTAAAAAATTACAATATACTTAGCCAAAACAACAAATCAGGATTTGGATGTCGGACAATTGTTTAGTACTGGAAAAAAGAAATACTTTCTAGAGAAAGATAGCTGATAGCTGGCATGAGGCATGCACACACTCTTGTTTGTCTATCTAGGTCAAACTTGCAAAACTTCTGTTTTATTGCCTTTCCTTATTTTATTCCAGAAATGTGAGTTATGCCCCCTGAAAGATGGAGCGTTGAAAAGGACAGATAATGGAGGTATGTATAGGAGTCAGAATGTCCTTTCAATTCAGTTGTTAGGATGTTTTGTAGTTCATGACTGCAGATTAAGCAGAAATAAACCCATTATCAGAGAGGGAAATTCTAGATAGATCCAAATTTGAAGATCCAAATTTAACGATATTGCAGCTTACAATTTCAATCGAATGAAATGTTACATTTGTGGGCCTTTCTGGATAGAAAAAAATTGTGGGAAATGAAGAAATCGCTTATCAAAAGCATTATCTTCATTTTCCACAATGCTCTTCCATGCCTTAGTTTTGTGTGATTTCAAAAGGTGTCATTTGGGAATGTGTTAAAGTCTAGGAGAAAAAAGTCTTTTATACAATATATCAAAATAGATAAGATACAATTTCTAGCTTGATACATCATAACATTTTATTATCATATTTGTTTGAAAAATTTAATTTAGCACTGTGACATCTGTGGTATTACTATATTCTAAAGCTCATTTTTATCCACAATTATATTCCAGGATTTTGCCATGTTGTATGCTCAAGAGAAAAATCTTTTATGAAGTTATCATAGCTCTAATTCTATGTTGTTGGAACTCATTAGAATCATCTTCTCAAGATTTAGAATCATCTTCTCAAGATGATTCAAAAGGGTACCCATAACATAGAATTTGTGTGAAAAATAATTGTCATAGCAAACACTATTAATCGACAATTCAGTGTTCTCCCCAGCCCAATAAGCTGTATCGGCCCCACTACAGCTTCATGGAAGTCAGTGTAATGCCCCTACAGCTTCAAAAGCACCCCACAGCTTAATTTCTTCAAAATGGTCATCAAATAGAGGAATTTGAGTAATTTCATGTCATAAACTGATGAATTAAGGCATTTTGTACAAGAATAAATGCATAAAAACATTATGGGAAAAGAAGAAATTGCTCAAAATGAGCAATTTCTTCTTTTCCCATTATGTTTTAATTGAGAATTATTTGCATAAACACTATATTGTAAGCTTCCAACGATACTGCCACTACAGCTTCAAATGATTCTGGGGAGAACCCTGCAATTATATTCCAGGTTGGTGCCATGTAGTTTGTGCTTTATTCATCCCAGAAGCCTGGTTTGCCAATGTTCAGACCATGGAACCCATCATGTTGAAGAATGTGCCTCCAGATAGATTCAACAGGGTAAGTTGAATTTATTTTGCGATTTATGATTATCCATCCGTCCGTCCGTCCGTGGACATAATTTTGTGTCCTCTTCTCCTCCCACAGTTTTTGACCGATTTTGCTGAAATTTTAGCAGGTTGTTCCCTATCATATGAAGTTGTGCACCTGCAATTTTCATCTTGATCCAGGCAGTAGTTTCAGAGTTATGCCACTTTGAACTTTAGCACTTTTTCAGTGACAACGCGCTAGTGGGGGGTATTTGTCCGCTTTGCGACAGTTCTAGTTTTCACTAGACAATGTTTGTCACATCTTTTTTTACACATTTGAGTCCCGTTCAGCCAACAAATCTATGAACATTTATTCTGTAAATTATGTAACTTCTGACTGAGTGAGAAATATTTATGTCTCGGGTCAATCGCATTGGTTGTTGTGTAATTACATTCAGGGTTTTCCATGATGCACAAATTATGCGTCATTGGTGCAATTTCAAAACAAATTACCCCTCAGAAATTTACCTTAGTGTCATTAATGACACAAGTTTTGCAATCCAGATTTTCATGTGAACAGTGATACTTGAGTCCTAAGCTGTTTATAAAATTTGACCCACAAAATGGGAGAAATGAGCCCCAAGTTTGAAGGTAAGGGGCCGGGGGGTCACAATGACCCTCAAGTTCTTATGCCCTTAGAAATTCCTGTTATGTTTACCACAAAAACCCCAAGTTTTCATAAGTTTGTCATGGACAAGATAGTAAAAATGCTCCAATACAGTTTAAATGAGTACCCATAACATACAGTTTTCAATTTGAGATAACAAATTTAGAATTTCTTTAATTGTCCTTCTTTTATCTGATGCTCCAACATGATATTATAATATCTTCCAGTGATCCAGATAAGAGGGGGGGGGGGTGATGTCTTTTTAAACTGCAATTATTCTGTTATTGTTCATCAAACCCTATATTGTGGGTACTCATTTGTATCGTCTCGTCGAGACGATTCAAATGAGTACCCACAACAGAGGGTTTGTAATTGAAATAAGAAAGTTAGAATGTCTTCACCCTCACTTATCTGTAGCCCTGTATATAAATATTCTATTCATTGTACACAGCTGTGTTACATCTGTGAAGAGAATAACAGAGAAGTGTCTAAAGCCTCAGCAGGTGCCTGCATGCCGTGTAATAGAAATGGGTGTAAATACAACTTTCATGTCACATG
Organism: Fragum sueziense; assembly: GCA_963680895.1. Lineage (NCBI taxonomy): Eukaryota > Metazoa > Mollusca > Bivalvia > Cardiida > Cardiidae > Fragum > Fragum sueziense. Next base: position 45,031,096 of record OY804606.1, on the reverse strand, counting down.
GTGAGTTTTTTGTAATTCTTCTTTGTATGCATTCATTGTGTACTATTAGTGATGATAAAAAAAGTTATAGTCACAATGTCCTTTACAGGTCATTGTGTTCTTACATGTAAAGAAAGGAAGACCAGAAAAATCATAACTTGTACTTGTTTGGATGCCTTTGTGTAAAATATATTGATGATGATCATATTATAATAATTTACATGCAAAATGATAACAAAGTTTCAGATTTCCATGCATGGTTTAATAAATGTGTTATGAACATAAAATGATTATGCGCCCATTCTCAATAAATAGGAACATCCAGGGGAAGGAAAAATCGAAAAAGTGACAACTTCAATTACAATGAATATGCCATCTAATTCAAAGGTAAATCCAAGCTGAGTGATTTCCCAAAATATTGCGAACATTATCAATATCACTTCAGAAAAAATCCTCATTCACTAAGGGTACCGGTTTTTTAAGGGTAACATATGTTTCTTTCGATAGTAATGCCTGTCTCGTAATTTTTTTAACCATGTCCCAAGTCTCCAAAGGTGAAGGCCCATTTTCTGTTTAGGAAAATCATCGGAGAAATAGAAAATTCCAAAATATAAAAGAACTTTGCCTTTAAATTTGTAATAAACATAAGTTGAAGTTGAACATGTTTTTGAGAACTGGAACATTTTTGTCAAATTATTTTTCACTTATTTTCTAAATAAGATCTCAGCATCTTTTCTCCTAATCTAGTTAAAAAACACAACATTAACTATAATATAATCTATCCAGTAAATAAATAAACGCATCTTCACTGTGATTTTTATCAAAAATATAAATCTAAATGTTGTAAAGTACAGGCATCATGTGGTAACGTACGTTTCGAACACATTTTTAGATAGTTGATTATCATTTTGTTTTACATCCAAGACATAAATGTGAAGATTTTTCAATCAAATATGTTTTTTGTTGTACATAATCTAATATTTCCGAATGAAAAAATATATATGTTCGAGTACGTGCTCTGATGAAATGTATTTTAGATTTGATTAAAGTTGGATTAAGTTCATTTTAAAGAAAATGCTTAGCATATAGGCCATCTATGTGAACTGTCGAAGATAATATATCAAGTATAGCCTAATCCTTGTTACGGAGTTGACAATATTACTATTTTGATAGCTTTGCGTCGTTGGAATTCAAATAAAAACAAAGGAAAACAAGGTAACGTATGTTTCAAATATTTGAATTAACTCTTCTATCTGGTCTTCATCACCCTTCTAATGTTTGAACATCCACTTCTAGATTCCTTGGATGTTGCATGGGTACATTTTGCAAATGATACAGGCCCTCAGTGATATTCTTTCGTCACACGTTACTCTTTATTTCAACACTGAAACGAAACATTTCATTTCTGCACGAAAGCAATATTATGTACTGTCAACTCCTTCAGTGTCATTATGTATCTCCAAAATTTGTCAACTAAACTTGTTCCCGTCCTCATACATAACAGTAATGTAAACTCTGGTGTCAAATAAATAAATTGAAAGTGGTATTTTCATTGGCATTGGTTTCTAAGCATTTTCAGTTTATGTTCATTGGAAAAATCGCATATTTTGGCCAGAGACACCTTTTCAATGGCGGAACAAAGCTTAATGAAAGCGTTTTCATCTTCAAATAAACATTTACTGTAGATAAAAAGTGCTTCATATATAGCTTTGATATGTAAATATTTAAAACAACAATGTCCATGCAATCAGAGAGTCTTGCAGAAATGGTAAAACTTGAGTTAAATGGGTTTCATGAAATTAGATTTCAGGACAGTATAAAGGATGAGTGTCAATAAGGCCCTTTCCGTGACCCAACCCGATTTTCTTCATTTTCGCCACACATGACCACTAACATATTGACCTTATGTAGGCAAAGTATCAACTTGAACTTGGTTTTGGAGATATATTAAATCAAAGTGGGTGGGGTAAGTCACCCACTATGCCATTAGATGGTAATCAATTTCTTATACAGTTTTACTAACAATTTATAATTTGAAAATTGCTGATGCAGTGAAATATATGTGTATTGCACCTTGAATACATGTTGTTGTTTATTCTATTGGATGCCATGAACAGGAGAAAAGGGGCGTTCAACATGTCTATGATTTTTTAGGATTTTTGGATGGACTAACTTTACGAAAAACCACAACAGGCTTTTATTTCTCATTTCATGTGATTTATCTTTCTGATGGTGAATGAAGATATATTACCGTAATTTGTAATATGAAAAATTTCAAAATAGCTTTTTTATTATCTGGATTACTTGCCCTTGAATTCTTGAAAAAAATGCCAAAAATTATAAAAAGTACTATTTCGTTTCTAAACCAAACATTTCTGTATAAATCACCATAAAATGCCAATATGAGGATGATATGAGCCTTGTGTACACAAAAACATCAGATAAAGAGGTTGCAATTGTTATCTTAACAGAGTGGGTGGGGTAATATACTCCAAAATTACGCATGAAACAGACATGGATTTTTCATAGTCAGAATTGCTTGTATAGCATCCTAAATGTGTAGTAACGTTGTAATTAGCTCATCTAAGCACAAAATGTTCAAGTTGAGCTATTTTAACCACTTTTTGTTTGTTGTCTGTCTGTCTATCTGCCCATCTGTCTGTTCTTAATTTGGTCTTTACACTCTAGCATCCGTAAATATATGCCAATCTTGACCAAACTTTATCAAAACAAGTATAGTCATAAGTTCTCTTAGGAGTTCGAATATGGGCCGGATCAAACAAAAATGTGCAGAGTTGTCTGCCTTTGCAGGTCAAAAATAGCTAGTTTTGTCATTGTTTCTACTATAGCCTCTACATTTATTGTCCAATCAAGATGAAAATTATTCGTAATATTGGGTACCATATGTGCTCGAATGACATCGATTTTAAGTCTGATCGGATCAGAAAATTACCATTTTCGACTTTGTTTTCACTCTTAATTTTGTCTAATACGAGGGCGGATAACTTAGCAACTCTTACCCTAATTGTGTTGAAATTCACACTTCTCCAAGTTCTTATAGTCACAAACACTGTAAAAATTTCATTTTGATTGGTCTACATTTGTGGTTTTTAAGGATAAAACAAAGTCGAAAACGGCAATTTTGTCAAATTCAAGGGCAGGCAACTCCGCAAATTGTTGTCCGATTGTGCTGAAATTTGAACTCATTCAAGGTGTTATAGTGACAAACATTGTGTCGAAGGTTTGTCTTGATTGGTTCGTATGTGTGTTTGTTATGAGTAAAAAAGTTGAAAATAGCAATTTTTTCAAATTCAAGGGCCCATAACTCGCAATTTTCAGATTCGATCAGACAGAAATTCAAATCCGTTATAGGTCATATAGTAAGCAACCTTGTTTCTAATTTTCATCTTGATTGGTCGATAAATGTAGATGCTAGATTGGAAACAATGTCAAAACTAGCTATTTGTGACGTGCAAGGGCGGACAACTCTGGAGTTTTTATTTCGATCCGGCCCATATTCGAACTCCTAAGAGAACTTATGGCCATACTTGTTTTGATAAAGTTTGGTCAAGATTGGCTTATATTTGCGGATGCTAGAGTGTAAAAACCAAATCAAGAACAGACAGATGGACAGATAGACAGACAGACAACGAACAAAAAGCGATTGAAATAGCTCAACTTAAGCTTTTTGTGCTCAGATGAGCTAATAACAACGCTACCATCCATTTAAGATGCTATACAAGCAATTCTGGCTATGAAAAATTCATGTCTGTTTCATGCGTAATTTTGGAGTATATTACCCCACCCACTCTGCTAAGATAACAATCGCAACCTCTTTATCTGATGTTTTTGTGTCCATAAGGCTCATATCGTCTTCCTGGTGGTATTTTATGGTGACTTATACAGAAATAATTGGTTTAGAGACGAAATAGTACTTCTTATAATTTTTGGCATCTTTTTTTTCAAGAATTCAAGGGCAAGTAATCCAGAAAATACAAAAGGCATTTTGAAAATTTTCATATTACAAATTACGGTAATATATCTTCATTCACTACCAAAAAGATAAATCAAATAAAATAAGAAATAAAAGCCTGTTGTGGTTTTTCGTAAAGTTAGCCCATCTAAAAATCATAAAAATTCATAAACATCTTTAATGCCCCTTTTCTCCTGTACATGGCATCCAATGGAATAAACAACAACATGCATTTAAGGTGCAATACACATATATTTCACTGCATCAGCAATTTTCAAGTTATAAATTGTTAGTAAAACTGAATAAGAAATTGATTACTATGTAATGGCATAGTGGGTGACTTACCCCACCCACTTTGATTTGATATATCTTACAAACCAAGGCTCCGTTCAAGTTGATACTTTGCCTACATAAGGTCAATATGTTAGTGGTCATGTTTGGGGAAAATGAAGAAAATTGGGTTGGGTCACGGAATGGACCTTATTGACACTCATCCTTTCGTTTCGATTCTTTTAAAAGAACAATTATGGATATGACGAATTTGTTTACAGACTTTGAATTTATATTAAAAAAAAGTTATTTTAAAATCGTTTTCTTGTATAAATGAAATATAAAGAATCATATTTGGCTTAATTGAATGTTTCCCTATGCGAAACATACGTTACATATTGTAACGTATGTTTCAATGTGATTTGATGTTTCAATATAAGTATAACATATACTTGGTAAGAATAATTTGTTTTAAGAACAACAATTAACCACCCCTTACTTAAATGAAACATAGTACATGAACGAAATATCGTAAACCATCTTGCAAGAACCAGATTCCTTCATACACACGAATCTTGATTGATGTTTACATTTTCATTCACAAAATTTGACCTTTGAGGTTATCGAAACTTGGTTCTCGCATTTAAGGAGGTAGCACATGACATCACCAGAGTTATAGGAAATAGGAATGTGCATGTATGACTATATCTCTGTCGTCTAAGAGATAAATCATATTTTAAGAGGTAACGTAGTCGTACGTTTCATCACGTATGTTTCATTTAATGTTGGAACACGTCCATAGCCATGCCTTGTTCAACATAAAGGGTGATTACTACTGTGAATTGAAATTGACTATATAGTGAAACACATGAACCTTCTGAGGCTACATAATCTCAAATATCTATGGATAAAAGCATGATAACGTTTGTTTCAATTTGATACGGCGAAATCAGATCCAGCGAGTAATCACTTTATTTTCTTAAAACTTAGATTTGTGGATTGAAAGCTTAAATTACTCACTTGATATTAATCATATACTACGCTGATTTAATACATAAAAAGTGGTGTACATCGTATTCTATATTGATTTTTAGGTAAGAAACAACATCTGATTAAAGGGAAAATGTTTTTTCAGAATTTTGCGACATTGAATAGAATGGAACAAAATTGAAAGGGAACTTGTCTGTACAACTTTGGATATATTTTTAGATGCCCGAAATGTCAATCTTTGGTAAAAATGCATTATAGCTGTGTTTTAAACTAGTGAATTGTCTGGGTGCGATTTGGAAACTGAATATTTTGAAAGGCGACAGTAACGTATGTTACATTTTGGCATCAAAATGGTCACAAAATGATGAAATTTAAACAGATTTGACGAAAAATGGAATTTGGCATGACGCATCCAATCGGTGTGCTGCTTTAAATGACAAATATGCCAAGATATATCTTGACAATTAAATTATATTCAATGGAACATCGAATGTTCCGTTTTATTGAGAATGGGCGTATGGTCATCTTTATGATATTCCAGATATTGCTGAAATGCATTTATTTCAGTGCGCAAATATTTAACCACTTTGTATTGTGTATACTTTAAACCCATTCTCATACTTTGAAACTTTTTTTACACCTCACAAGATAAAGGCTCTGGAAAACATTGTGGAAAATGAAGAAATTGCTTATCAGAATGTTATTATCTCCAGAAAGACGAAAAATGTAAAATTCTATTCACTTGAAATTGTCCTCTGCAGCATCTTTGAATGTGGACATGTCTAAAATTTTGTTGTCTTGAAATGGATTAAACACCCTCTAAAAGTCAAGTTGACCCTTTGATAAGAAACAAATTTGTTTTACTTTCAGTGCCCAAGCCCAGGGTTTATTGTGTGAGGAGGCCGGTAATTACGGAGACAATGTGAAGTATTGTGGTTACTGTAGTTACCATTTTAAAAAATTGGTGAGTTGTCATTTTATGGCTTCGGAAAAAAATGAGTAAAAAAGAAAAAAAAAGTGAAACAGTAACACAGGAATAGAATATGTATTTTTGATAGTTATGCTTTTACAAACACAAGCATAAACTTATGTAGATGCATATCAGTGTCTAATCTAGGATTTAAAAGGTAGGGGGGAAATTTGTTGAAAATCGACAACATTGCAACAAATATGGGAATCTTTGCTCTTTCTCCATGTAAAAAAATCCTTCATCATCTTCAAAAATAGGGTGGGGGGATTTTACAAAAGTACATGTTTTTGCTAAAATGTGCAACCCCTCCCCCCTCCAAGAATAGACTGACACTGTCATATTTGTTTGATTTCTGTAATATATTGTTTATGTCGCATAGATAGGGAAGGCAAGAAATATAACCTTTATCTTGTCTTGTTTCTCGGTCACTTATCCTTTGATTGATTCCAAGATCAAGGTATATACATATGGAGGTTGTCTTCCTAATAAATTGTCAGCTATGTTTGAATAAACAGTATTTACAGCCAATTCAAGCTGTAGTCACAATATTTCGAACAAAGCTAACAAAGTACTGTTACATGTATATTGTTGTTTCACAAAGACATCTTGTATTCAAAAGGAAAAACTCCTTCTTATTTTACGACTTTGTTTCTGTCAAGAAGAAAGACAGCTATGTACTCCTGCATTTAAGCCAATTCCTGCAGACAAAACAGACAGTGTAGATTAAGATTAGACTGCACATATATGTGCAGGCTGATCTTAATTTACACTGACTGCCAAGATTGAATATTAAGGTCATATTTCTTAAATTTTGTTACCAAGACCACTACTGAAATGTATAATTTTGTTTTTGCCTAGCAGAAAGACTCCAATATAAAGACCATTCCAGCATTTAAGCCTATCCCTGCAGACAATGCGACCCCAGACTCTACTCCGGAAAAATCGTACAATGTAAGTAAAAGTTTGTAATACATGTATATGTTTGTTTTATTTAATGAAACTTCTGACTTGAAAGAAGTCAACAAATGTTTCGAATTAAAATAAGCATGTTGGAAGGAATTAAGTGAATTTGCACATTCTAATTAAAGAAAGGAATTCATGAAAAATTGTAATCTCTAAATGTCTTGAGACACAATTTTCAACAATATTAGTTGTCTCATAAAAACACTGGTAGAAATCCATGATTTTGTACAACATTTTTTTAAATTCTTTAAAGTCACTCAAGTGTTGTCACTTTGAGCATAAGTATGATTGTATTTATATTAATAGAAATTTTGGTTTAATAATTACAGACCATTAAACATAAACTTTCTGGCTATGTTAAAATCTCTTTTTCACACCCTGGGTCTAGATGAAATTTTGTCTGAACTATGTATTCAAGCAGCCATGCCACAGTATTTCAATCATATCATAATGACTTTTTAAGAATTTGTGAATTTTTGTTTTTTGGCAGGTTGGGGCTTATCAGACTATGAGAAATCATGAATAACCCTTTTGTCTTCAATCATTTGCAGGAGCCAAAAGTCAATATATCAGCAGAACATAAGAATAGAGAGTCGTTTGCTGCTCGACAGTTGTCCGCGTTAAATCAGATGGGTGGTGATTTACGGAGGAGTAGAGAATCGACACCGAACAGTGCAATCAAAAATGCCCTGATGCAGCATAATAATGGGGACATGAAATCTCCAGGTATGGATATAATAGTCAGTGTTCTCCCCAGCCAAATAAGCTGTATCGGCCCCACTACAGCTTCATGTAAATCTATGTAATGCCACGACAGCTTCAAAATTACCCCTACAGCTTAATTTCTCCAAAATGGTCACCAAATAGAGACATTTAGAGGTATTTTGTGTCTAAAACTGATACATGATGCATCCTCACACAATAAAATGTGATAATTCTGAATAAAAACAATAATGGGAAAAGAAGGAATTGCTCAAATTGAGCAATTTCTTCTATTCCCATTATGTCTTTATTCACAAGTAATTGCATAGAAACAAGTTTAATAGGCCCCTACGGCTTCAAATTATTTTGCGGAGAACCCTGATAGCGGACATTGCTACAAAAGATTTAACCCTTTCCCAAACAGCAAAATTTTAGGGTGATCCAAATTCAAAGATCATGCAGACTACAATTGCAAGTGGATGAATTTTTGCTTTTTGGGGTAGAAAACATTGTGGGAAATAAAGAAATTGATTGTCACAAGCAATTTCTTCATTTTCCATGTGTTTTCTCATGCCTTTTCATTGAGAGTCGTCAAAAGGCGTCATTGAGTGGGAATGGGTTAAGATATTTCATGACTTCACAGTGGTGCCTTTTGACACGCCATAAGATAAAGGCCGAGGAAAAACATTGTGAAAAATGAAGAAATTGGTTGTGACAAGCAATTTCTTCATTTCCCACAATGTTTTTACCGTAAATTTTATTCACATGAAATCCTCATCTGCAACATATTTGAAATCAGAACATTGCAATCAAAAATGCTTTGATGCAGCATAATGATGGGGACATGAAATCTCCAGGTATGGATAAAATAATGGACATTACTGTAAAAGATTTGAGATTTTTCATGACCTCACAGTGTACATTTTGGCATTTTGAGACAGATATATAATGTGGAGAAATTGAAATTGGAAATCTTGATCCTTTCATCCTTTCACATACAAGACCTTGTTTTGACTTCCTTTATAGAAATAGCTTTGGAAAACATTGGGAGAAAATGGAAATTTATGAAAATCTGCCTTTTCTATTTTCTCTCTATTTTCTATGCTAAAACATTCTTATTTTCTACTTTTGACAACATTTTTTGTCCTTTATAGTTACTGCAACTGTCACATTAGAGAAGCTTGGGAAAGGCTAAATCCATCTGTATTTTTACATCCTTACATTTCAGCAGACGTCAGCCGACCAGATAAATCATCCAAATCTACGCCTCAGGATAAACCATCCAAATCGATACCTCCTGATAAAGTGAAATCCAACGGCCTTGATAAGGATACCAAACAGACAGACAAACAAATGGATAAACCTTCTACCTCAACGTCAAGTGACACAAAAGTTATCGCAGATTCCAAGTTTACTAAAGCGGAAAAAGATGAAAGCCCTGGCAAATTGTTCTCGCCTTTACCGGAAGGTCAAGTCATTACAACTATGCCTGCAACCACACAAGTAAGGATAAATTTTGGACTTATAACTTTTCTCTCAATGTTTTGCTTTGCCTTTCTATTAAGGATGGCAGATTCCAAGTTTACTAAAGCCGAAAAAGATGAAAGCCCGGGCAAATTGTTTTCACCTCTACCCGAGGGTCAAGTTATTACAACTATGCCTGCAACCACACAAGTAAGACATATTTTGTTGTGTGACCTTTCAAGTGAATGTTTATAATTTCCGAAACAATTCCTCGTTATCGCATGTAAACTGTAAAATGACAGGATCAATTAATTATAGCTGGGTTCAAATCCCACCAGCGCCATGGGAATTGTTGCCCCACATTGCTCCTCTTAGCCCAAGTGTATAAATGTGTACATGGGGCCGTTGATAGTAGGGGTGTAACGATGGATCGATATATCGATGCATCGCGATAGAGACTGCTCCGATGTTGATGTATCGATTGTGAAATGAACTATCGATAGCTATCGCCGATAGTTCGTCCAACTATCGATAGTTTCGATAGTTTACTTTCAAAATGACAGTTGAACCTTTCTCTCATTGTTTCCTAGTCCTTTTTATAAGCCCTGACATATTTTATTCTTCGTCGTAATGTCGTAATTGTTTCCGAGCCTGTGTAACCGAGTTGATATTTTTTGGCTTTCAGAGAATGAAAGTCGTCTGCTCAACGATTCCGTTTACCAAAACCAAAACGCTCCTGTCATTTGCACACGGTTTAATCTATGAAGAAGGCTACAAAAAGTTGCCGTGTGGACTAGAAATAGCCAATTAACCATGCAAACGGCATATTTATCGGTCTAAGTTTGCTTAGAACTTTGTAGCAAAACAAAAAAGATGCATTTCCTTGTTTAAAATTGTTTACACCAACATACCTTAATAAAAGTAAATACCATTTTTAAAGACTTAGTCCGTGTCATGAAATCGGTAAAACAGTTTTTAAAATGCATTGAAAAAAGTGTTTGGTTCTTATTCTCCATGGGGGATTATCTAGTAATCATTTGTTTACAAAAAAGCCCGCGTGCCGACATGTGCGTCATAAAGCATCTCCACTTTGATTGGCTGAAAACCAGACAGTGATTTTCTATTCTCCCAAAGGCGCGTGCAAAAGCGTGTCCCTTCTAGCGATAGCGTTTGTCACACTCAAAAATGTGAAAACTCCAGCTCATGTAAGCTATACTTACGACATTAATCATGCATGCGGGAGAGCAGATCAATGGAAAAAATCACGAGGCATGACAAAGTTATATTCAAAATCGTTTACACATATTCCCTTGTAAAGTAAAACACCGCATTTTTGTAGTCGGCGGCATTTATTTGATCTCTGAGAAGTGACGTCATATAAATAGTGAGTGACTAAAACACCGTATCGATGGTATCCAATTACGATGTTCTTAACCCCAAAATAGTGTGTCTTTCGTGTTGACTCACTTTGAGTGGAATTTGCTTTCTGTTGCATTTGAAAAGATTTTCTTTTAAATCGCATGATGGATATAAAACACAAGGTAGGCCTAAATATAAAACACGAGTTAAAACTTATGTCAGAATCCGCACTGGACTACGAGTCTGAAGACCTTATTGTAGCCAAAAATGTTTTGTGAAAAAAAAAGATTCACTTTCATTTCTTCTTTTCACTTGAAACTTTCGAGTCAGATTTCTTAAACGGAACTAATCTGTAGATCTATGTTATTAAATTTAGCCTGTGAGTGGGTGAATTCATCGTTTTCTGTAATGGGTTCCGAAGTTTTAAGAATTATCATGCATTTCCATCGTATTTTTTGTTCCATATGTTTTTTTAGCTCACCTGAGCACGAAGTGCTAAGGTGAGGTATTGTGATCTATCAATGTCCGGCGTCCGTCTGTCCGTCTGTCCGTCTGTCCGTCTGTCCGTCTGTCCGTCACGGCGTCAACAATTTCTTTAAACGACATCTCCTCCTAAACTACTGGGTCAAAATCAACCAAACTTGGCAGAAATGTTCCTTGGGTGGTCCTTTATAAAAATTGCTAAAATAATTGAAATCCATGAAAAACTCTGGTTGCCGCGGCATCTGAAAATGGGAAATTTCACAAAAGCTCAAAAAATTCTTTAAACGACATCTCCTCCTAAACTACTGGGTCAAATTCAACCAAACTTGGCAGAAATGTTTCTTGGATGGTCCTTTATAAAAATTGCTAAAATAATTGAAATCCATGAAAAACTCTGGTTGCCATGGCATCTGAAAATGGGAAATTTCACAAAAGCTCAAAAAATTCTTTAAACGACATCTCCTCCTAAACTACTGGGTCAAATTCAACCAAACTTGGCAGAAATGTTTCTTGGATGGTCCTTTATAAAAATTGCTAAAATAATTGAAATCCATGAAAAACTCTGGTTGCCGTGGCATCTGAAAATGGGAAATTTCACAAAAGCTCAAACATTTCTTTAAACGACATCTCCTCCTAAACTACTGGGTCAAAATCAACCAAACTTGGCAGAAATGTTCCTTGGGTGGTCCTTTATAAAAATTGCTAAAAGAATTAAAATCCATGAAAAACTCTGGTTGCCGTGGCATCGGAAAATGGGAAATTTCACTAAAGCTCAACAATTTCTTTAAACGACATCTCCTCCTAAACTACTGGGTCAAAATCAACCAAACTTGGCAGAAATGTTCCTTGAGTGGTCCTTTATAAAAATTGCTAAAAGAATTGAAATCCTTGAAAAACTCTGGTTGCCGTGGCATCTGAAAATGGGAAATTTCACAAAAGCTCAAAAATTTCTTTAAATGACATCTCCTCCTGAACTTCTGGGTCAAAATCAACCAAACTTGGCAGAAATGTTCCTTTGGTGGTCCCTTATAAGAATTGCTAAAAGAATTGAAATCCATGAAAAACTCTGGTTGTCATGGCATCGGAAAATGGGAAATTTCACAAAAGCTCAACAATTTCTTTAAACGACATCTCTTCCTTAACTTCTGGGTCAAAATCAACCAAACTTGGCAGAAATGTACCTTGGGTAGTCCCTTATTAAGATTGCTAAAAGAATTAAATCCATGAAAAACTCTGGTTGCCTTGGCACCGGAAAATGGGAAATTTCACAAAAATTCAACTATTTCTTTAAACGACATCTCCTCCTTAACTTCTGGGTTAAAATGAACCAAACTTGGCAGAAATGTTCCTTGGTTGGTCCCTTACAAATATTGCTAAAAGAATTGAAATCCATGAAAAACTCTGGTTGCCGTGGCATCGGAAAATGGTAAATTTCACAAAAACTTAACTTCTGTAAACAACATCTCCTCCTTAATCTCTGGGTTAAAATCAACCAAACTTGGCAGAAATGTTCCTTGGGTAGTCCCTTATAAGAATTGCTAAAAGAATTGAAATCAATGAAAAACTCTGGTTGCCGTGGCATCGGAAAATGGAAAATTTCACAAAAACTTAACATCTTCTTTAAACGACATCTCCTCCTTAACTTCTGGGTTAAAATCAACCAAATTTGGCAGAAATGTTCCTTGGGTGGCCCCTTATGAAAATTTTTAAAAGAATTGAAATCCATGAAAAACTCTGGTTGCTGTGGCATCAGAAAATGGGAAATGTCATAAAACTCATCATTTTTTGTAAACGACATCTCCTCCTAAATTACATGGCCAAATTCTTCTCTGGGACCACAATGCGTAACATATGCAAAGTTATTTGGCATTATTAAAACATTACTCAGGTGAGCGATTTAGGGCCCTCAGGGTCCTCTTGTTATGGACTAGGCATGCTGAAAAAAACGGCGATAAGATAATTGACCAGTTGAAAGCAAATCCGTCTTTTTTTCTTTAGCGAAGAACAACTGACGAATTATTATCTAGACATACGAGTATTTTATTTGTCATATTCTTTATTAATATGATGAAATTACGCAGATGATTGCCGTGATTTGTTTTTGTGTTCATAAATCAATTAAATGACTTGATCGTCGTCCCGGTAAAGACCAAATCGAACACATCTTTCTACTTACACTTTACTGATCAAGCAGTGTTTCACTTTCCAGATTAATCCTCATAAAAAGCCAATGATTTAAGTAACTAACACACCTTTTACAGACCCTCTTGTGAAAAACGATAGTATCGTGATAGTATCGTGATAGTATGTCACGATAGTGATAGTATCGTGATAGTGATTGCTCCGATAGCGATACTATCGCGATAGTTAAAATTGGCATCGATAGTCAGCCCTAGTTGATAGCCAGTGTGGTGTCTGCCAGAGCCGAATTGAAATTAAATGATCATGGTGTAAAGAGGAAAGCCATAAGAAAATGATTCAGTTTGTAGATTTCAGACTTTAAACCAACAATTGCTTTTGACTTTATAATTACAAAATTCTAAATTTGAAAAGGGGTATTGCTTTTGTGTAGATGATGCTTTAGATCATGGTTTGATTAGTTTGTATTGACGAAATGATACATTTACAGGTTGCCTTTCCCACGTCGCTGGACGGGATAATGAGTATGGTAAACAGTACAAATTCCAGTAACACGCCGTCAACGCCGACTGATTCTGAAGCTAGTAATATGACTAGTAGATCTCGCAGGTCAAGAGCTGGGTATGCTTATGATCCATCTAACCAAGCAGTGACGCTTTTTGATGCACCATAAGATAAGGGCTTTGGAAAACATTGTGGAAAATGAAGAAATTGCTTGTAACAAGCAATTTCTTCATTTCCCACAATGTTTTCTACCCCTAATGACCAAAAAAATGTACAATTTTGCTCACTTAAAGTTGTCGCCTGCTTTATCTTCGAATATAAACCATTTTGATTTACACCTTTATTAACCCTTTCTGTTATGTAAAGAAGGACAAATTCCAGTAACACACCGTCGACTCCAACTGATTCTGAAGCTAGTAATATGACTAGTAGATCTCGTAGATCAAGAGCTGGGTATGTTGTTTATTCATTTAAGACCTTTATGCCTGAATTAATTGTTTGCTAAACAATGGCCGAGTCCAACAGCTCAGTCGGTAACATCAGAGTCTTGTCAATCCAGGGGTGGCATGTTTGAATCCAGGCTCAGCTAGTATTCATTTTGACATTTGATAAAAACTCATTTGTCTCTCACCAATTGGTGTTAATCTTCTATATGAGAGAGCATCTGGAAGCTCGGTTTTGATATTGTGGTGGTACTGGTGAGAGAAATACCAGGAATCTATGGTAGGATGCTCCAGCCACTGCAATATGACCATATCAGTTGAAAAGGAGGGTGAAACCCCAACAAAACAATTAATTGTTAAACAGTGCCTGGTTGTGACGCCACTAAGATTTTTGGAAAACATTGAACATTGAAGACAAAATGTGGATAACCTACCCTTTTCTGCATAGTTTGAAAACTAAAAGGTAATTTAATATATGGCTAGCCTGTACAACTTCAGAGTAGAGGGTATATATTGGTTTCACCATGTCTGTCTGGCTGTACATCTATGCATCCTTCTGCCTGAGGAATTCTTTGTTTCCCATGCTCTAACTCTTAAAAACCATTTGACCTAGGACCATGTAATAATCCTCTACATGACATTTCAGATCTCTTGACAAGGATAAGAAGAAGCGTGGTAAAGCTGCAGTGCAGACGACGCGGAGCGGGCGAGTGTCACGGACATCAATTAGCGAGGACAATACGGAACCGTCACCTCCGACGACAAAACGGTCCAAACAAAAGTCAGAATCCATCCAGATAACTAGTGCACCATCCATCGTAACAGCAACTACTTCAATTACTACAACTACCAATACAACTCTAGGGTAATTTTCGTATATGAATTTGATAATTATGACATATTTCTAAGTGTTTTTAGAAATCTGTTGATATCTTTTGACACAAAATATTTCTGGCATCATTGGATAAACTTTAAGAGAATATGATGTTTGTATTTGCAATTTGATGATTCATGTTAAGGTCCAAAAAGAGATAATATAGAAAATTATAGGAGTTGATAATAATGAGGCGGTAACAACATGCAAAAAAACTATCAAGGTCTCTTCAGATTCTACAACATTGTTCCTGTTCCTTTTTCGAAGACAAATGATTATAACTATTGATGAGATAAATAGTGTTGAAAAGGAATAGTAAAAGTTCAAAGCATGACACAAAAGAAATTTTCTTTGACAATCTGTCAAGTGCAATTGCTTGAATTTTTTTCAATCCTCGTACATTGAGTGTGTTTGGCGGTGAACCAACTTTTCCCAACCCAATAATGAAAGACACACTTCTCTCAATGTGCATTATTGGATCAGTCGGTCATATTGTTGTTTAGCTATGGCTAACTGATATTTATACATGTGCATTTCAGGCCTCCTACTTTAAGTGTGTTTGGTGGTGAACCAACCTTTCCTAATCCTATTATGAAGGCTCCCTTCACTCAAGGTATGGATGACTTATTGATACTGAAATTACATTTTCTTGTTAAGAAATTAAACTCTGTAGTAGTAGTTTAACCTTTGACTTAAGACCATGAAACTTTACAGGATTTTTTGTCCTTGACCCAAGGAGTTGGCTGGTGCTGTATAGTTTTTGGGTCGTGTAGGTTAATGATCAAACTTAGTTTAAAATGTGTTTCCATGCTGTAACTCAAGAACTGTTTTTTGTACTTGTGGAATGTATTTGTCTGCTTTGCAATGGTTCTATTTTGTCTTGTTTCTATTTATAGCAGATACAGGTTCCCTGGTTCCATTACCTCTCCCACTGTCTGACATGCAGCAAGGCAACAGTCAATTGACCACAGGTCTCAATCTTACTACAGGTAAATACCGTCAACCTATTTCCACTGGCCACACCATGTGGCTATCCATCTATTTAAAATTATTGGTTTATATTTCAATTGTTAACCAAACAAGACCTGATTTTGATGTCTATGACAGAAGAGGCTTTGAAAATATTAACCAGCATTTTCTCCTTTCGTCTCAATATTTTCTGTTTCTATATAAATATAGCAGATACAGGTTCCCTGGTACCATTACCCCTCCCACTATCTGACATGCAGCAGGGCACCAGTCAGCTGACTGCAGGTCTCAATCTTACGACAGGTAAATACGGTCAACCTATTTTGCACTGGCCACACTATGTGGCTATCCATCTATTGGTTTATTGCTTCACATGTTAAGAAATATCTAGAAATAGAGTGGAGAACTTGTAATAAAGAATAAATAAACAGTTCCCTGTGGTCATTGGAATTCTTATTTGAAGAAGCACATGTTAATCGTTTGCCAAAAAAGACCTGGTTTTGAATGGTGTCACTAACAGTAGAGGCTTTGGAAAATATTGAGACAAAAGAAGAAAATGCTGATAATCAGCATTTTCTCCTTTTGTCTAAATATTTTCTCTTCTATAATGTACAAGGGTTCCCTGGTCGCATTACCAACCACTCACAAGAAAACATAAATAGTACCGTTTAAAAAATGCTCCTTTAATCTTGGTGAGTGCTCATAAATACATGTTTTGTCTTTGTACAAGTGTTATCTGTAAAGAACTAGTGTTTTCATTTTATCAGTCTTGCATTGATACTGAAAGAAATCAAATGTGATGACTAGTAGAAAGGTGAATTTTCATCTAGAAAATTGTGAATCAGATCAATAATCCAAAATCTAATCTCTGTCTGTAGTACAATGAATTTTATTTTATTCTTTTTCTTACAGTGTCTAGTTTACCATCATCCTCAAGTGCTACAAGCGGACTAAAGATCTCAAATGGCCCCTTACAGGGTTCCTTACCGGGCCCCTTACAGGGACCCCCAAATCCTTTTTCATCACCTCTTCCATTCATATCCCCATCACAGACAGCAAAACACAGCAGGTAAATATCGGACTCTTTGTATTTGAGCCAAGACTTAGAAAAAGGCCCCTTGACCTATTACCACATTATGACTCTTTTTGATGCCCCATATGAAAAATGCTTTGGAAAACATTGTGTAAAATGAAGAAATTGCTTGTGACAAGCAATTTCTTCATTTTCCACAATGTTTTCCAGGATTATGAAGAAAATATAAGCATATTTTTCTTTTTCCACAATGTTTTCCAATCCTTGTTCTTAACTCTTCCCAAACAAGACCTGGTTTTGACGTCCCTAATAGAAGTGGCTTTGGAAAACATTGAAACAAAAGAAGAAACTGCTGATAACCAGCAGTTTCTCCTTTTGCCTCAATATTTTCTCAGCTATATTATACACAAATCCTTTCTTTTCAACATCTTTTTGTCGTCTGCAGCAACTTTCAAATTGGACATCCCTAAAATTTTGTCGTTTGGGAAAGGGTTAAAGGGCATAAAAAAGCATCACTGCGTGGGAATGGGTTAACCCTTTCCCAAACAAGACCTGGTTTTGACGTCCCTAATAGAATTGGCTTGGCAAAACATTGAAACAAAAGAAGAAACTGCTGATAACCAGCAGTTTCTCCTTTTGTCTCAATATTTTCTATGCCATATTTTACACAAATCCTATTTTAAATAACACACATTTTGTCATTTGTGGCAGTTTTTTAAGTGTATCACCCTAAAATTTTGCCATTTGGGAAAGGGTTAAGGGCTAAACTTATTTGAGAATATGAGACTTAAGATCTCAAATAGGCCCTTAGGGTTCACCAAATCCTTTTTCATCACCTCTACCATTCATATCCCCATCACAGACAGCAAAACATAGCAGGTAAATATCGTTAGTGTGGAGTCAAAACCTCGTAACTACAGCTTAACAAAGCTGGAGTTACGAGGTTTTGACTCCCCGCCTGCGATATATGGCTGATCAACACTGATGATTGATAGCCACTATTAGTCAAAATATGGACAAACAATAACCATAATAAATGCCCATATTCTTATTATTAACACCCAAATCTTGACTGAAAATCAGCATATTTCAACACAAAAGAAAAATAGGGAGATTTCGATATATGTTCATCCCTCAAATGGGAAAAATAATGTCAGTTATGAACAAAGATCGTTTGTAAAAGTAAAGAATCAGAGATTTCCAGTCCCAAATATGTTTCCCAAAAAAAATCATCCCAAAATAGTATTTCGCTGTATCTTTAATAATTCTATGCCAATTTTGGCTAGCTTAATCCTTGAATTGGCATTTGATTTGCAATATTTGAATATTAATAATAATGATACCTGTTACAAAGATTAACTTATGCAGTGGGAACAAGGTTCTAACTTCCTGATGGAGCAAGGCCAGCATTTCTTGTAACAGTTGAACCATAACCATTAAATGACCTGATTTTGACATCTGTAATAGAAAAAGTTTTGGAAAATGTTGAGGCAAAAGAAGAAAATGCTGATGACCAGCATTTTCTTCTTTTGCCTCATCATTTTCTGTGCTATACTGTTTACAAATACCATCTTTATCAAAATTAAAATTTTGTCCTAGCACAAGCTTTCAAATTTGAATGTTCTAGATTTGTGTGGTTTGGGAAGTGGTCAAAGGTAATATTAGGGTCCACTTCTAATCCTAATGAGATTCGCTCGACGTCAGAATTATTCGGGCTTGATCGAAAACATTTGACTGTTGAACTTTCACCAACAAATGTTCATAACCGTGCCCTAGTAGGTTCGGATATGTAACACTGCTGCTTGAAAACCCGATGTTTAATGAATCTCAAAATGGCGACTTGACAGGTATTCTTCCTTAAACAAACAAAATTCTATTTTTAGTGAGACTCCGACAACCATGGAGGAGTTACTGGAGATGCAATGGGAACAAGGTTCTAACTTCCTGATGGAACAAGGGCAGCATTTTGACAGTAAGTGGTTTTATGTTGATTGTTAAATTTAATCCTTTCCCAAACAAGGGTTAGATTTTTAGTGAGACTCCGACAACTATGCAATGGGAACAAGGTTCTAACTTCCTGATGGAACAAGGGCAGCATTTTGACAGTAAGTGGTTTTATGTTGATTGTTAAATTTAATCCTTTCCCAAACAAGGGTTAGATTTTTAGTGAGACTCCGACAACTATGCAATGGGAACAAGGTTCTAACTTCCTGATGGAACAAGGGCAGCATTTTGACAGTAAGTGGTTTTATGTTGATTGTTAAATTTAATCCTTTCCCAAACAAGGGTTAGATTTTTAGTGAGACTTGGACAACTATGCAGTGGGAACAAGGTTCTAACTTCCTGATGGAGCAAGGACAGCTTTTTGACAGTAAGTGGTTTTATGTTGATTGTTAAATTTAATCCTTTCCCAAACAAGGGTTAGATTTTTAGTGAGACTCTGACAACTATGCAGTGGGAACAAGGTTCTAACTTCCTGATGGAACAAGGGCAGCATTTTGACAGTAAGTGGTTTTATGTTTTTCTCCTACACTTAAAGATAAATGATAGATGGGTCTTTCTTTGGTGTAGTGCCATAATTGATGGGACAATGTACATGAATTTTCAATATCATTAGAATTCCACAAAAATCAAAGTCAGAACAGCTAACTATCTCTATTTTTTAAAAATATATTCAAGAAGATAATTTTTTATCCAGAAAAGTTAGTTTTTTGTTCTTGAAGTTGCATGCTGTTAAAAAGTGTTGTACGAACAGAGACATCCAGTTTTGCCAAATATTCAGAAAGTGTTTGTTAAACTTGAGCAATATGTGAATTATTCCTTTTGAAAACAGGTCTTTCATTGATTTAGTTTAAAAATTTGCTTTAAACACTTCTTTTTCATCAAAATATTGCAAGTGTGTCGTGCCGAACAAAGACAGATGTTGTACAAACACACAGACAGAAAGCACAAGCAAACTCTCAACAATAAACCTATAATGTTACTTCTGTGCTATTTTTCAACTCAGTGACATCCACTTTTAGTGTAAAAGCATTTAGATGGGAAATTTCAAAAGATTAAATTAATATGGAAAAAATTAAAAACAAAAAAAGTGTTGTACGAACAGAAGACGGAAAAATATTTTCTGACTCTTTCTGACTTTTCGGCGACTCCTGTGTGCATAGTTTTGAGGATTTACTTGAAAACTGTTAATATTAACTGATTATAAAACTTTTCCTTACAATTTTGCTATAATACAATTATTAAAAAAAATCTGTCATTCTTTTCCTACAAAAAAAACTGTCTCAATGTTCGTCCGTGACGAGAACTGTCCATTGTTCGTACAAATTGCGCATTTTCTGCAATAACGCCCGTCTTTTCATGGTAACCTCTGTTCAGAAGCATTTATTGGGTAAGTCAAAGGTAAATATTGAAAAGAAACAGGCCTTGTTTATTCTTTGCCATACCTTTCGAGTCTCAAAGATCAAATTTCGCTCGAACATAGGACAGATATTTCGCTCGTAACCACTTTAATCCACCTAGGACATCTTTTTATTTACATTTCGTCGTCTCTCCCATGATAATCCTTTTCGGTGGTTAGAACAGGAAATGACGCAAAACAATGCAAAGAAGACATGCGCATACTGTGTATTGCGCAATATCCACTCTAAACTGGCCGTGGTCGATTTTAAAATTCCAGAATTCGAACGAACAACGAGACAGAAATAATTCAACACTAAATGATTTTCGATTTTGGCACTTATGAACATCGTAGATCGATACAGAAAGGACAGATTTGTATTATCAAATATGTTTTCTATATTTTTATGCTCCCCGAAAAATTTCGGGGGAGCATATAGTCGCCATGCTGTCCGTCCGTACGTCCGTCCGTCCGTGTGTCCGTGTGTCCGTCCGTCCGTCCGTCCACAGCCATATCTCAGCAACCCTTGGACCAAATTCAATGAAACTTCACATGTGAACTCCCTGGGTCAATACCTAGGGACCTTTTTCTCCGTTTGTAAATTTAAGGCTGCGTCATGGAAAAAGGGGCCTTAGTGTAAAAATTAGTTTTTCTCTTATTTCTCTTCATCTAATGGGCAGAATTTGATGAAATTTTGTGCTCATGTAATAAACAGGATGTTCTAGACCATATTCTATAAATGATGTGTGTACAAAAAAGCTGTCATGGGAAAAGGGGGCTTAATGTATGATAGTTTTTATTTTGTGACAAACACTTATTCGGGGAGCATAATCCGTCTGTGACGGCTCTTGTTTTTTAATGACAAGCAACACGAAGTCTATTTATCCAGAGAAAAAAGTGCATGAGATTTGGACCAGCTGGAGGACAGACTACGTTACGAGCGGCACGTTATATTTCAAACATTATTTCTCATTCTTATTTGGCTAATTCTAGCATTTATACACCAAATTAAGGTTAGTTAATTCCATTCCAATGAATATGAAAACAAAATACGGGTTAAGGTATGATCTTTTTGTGACTTTTATTCCTCCGAAATTTAGCACTGTGATCATGTCCCATTTTCTTTGTCAAAAATGGCATTATTTTTTTCTTATAATTTTTTTTTCTCAAACTTATCGTACTTTCACACCCATAATTTTATCTTATGTATATCTTTGATTATTACTTAAATGATATATACTTCAATTTTTCAAAAAGGACTTTCTTATTTTCTTTTTTAAGCATTTTAAAATGAGAACCCCAATTATGGCACTTTACCAAAGAAAGACCCAGATATAGATAGCTGCGACAGATCCAAGATTTCTGTGAAGGGGGTTTTAACATACAAATAAGGTAGACCCTGAGCTAGAAACATGTTTGCTCCCCCCCCAGAGGGAATTTTGTAGACATGTTTTTTCTTAAAGTATATTATCTTACAAACATTTTGAGCGTTGTTTGCACTCTGGCCGTTGGGGCTTTTGGCTGTAACCCTTATCTAAAACCCTTAACCCTATCATTTTTTTCATAAAAAATTGCATTACTTATTTGGTCATATTTTCATCAAATATTGACCTACATATGTCAAAGTGGTATCAAATGAAAGCCTATGACTTGCTCTTCATTTTGAAGTTATTTTATGCAAATTAGCTCATTTGCATATGCATGAATATTAATGATTTCCCTTAAAATTTGCATTTTTGGGCGAAATTTTGATAAATAACTTCTAAAACAAGGCAT
This sequence comes from Fragum sueziense, assembly GCA_963680895.1. NCBI lineage: Eukaryota > Metazoa > Mollusca > Bivalvia > Cardiida > Cardiidae > Fragum > Fragum sueziense. Next base: position 45,008,805 of record OY804606.1, on the reverse strand, counting down.
TTCTGTCCAGGGGGAATTTTGTAAACATGGTTTATCTTAAAGTATATTTTATTAGAAACATTTTGAGCCTTGTTTGCACTCTGGCGGTTGGGGCTAATCGCCCTAACCCTTATCCAAACCCTTAACCCTACCAATTTGTTCATTTAAATTTTGAAAATGAATTTGGTCATATCTTGATTGAATATTGACACACAGGTGTCAGAATGGTATCAAATGAAAGCTTATGACTTGCTCTTTCATTTTCAGTTATGTTATGCAAATTAGCTCATTTGCATATTCATGAATATTAATGATTTTTCCTAAAATTGTGATTTTCGATAAAAATGTGGTAAATACTTTCCAAAATGAGGCGTTTTTGTGCAGGGGAATTATGTAAACATAGCAAATCTTAAAGAAAATTATACGAGAGACATTTTGAGCGATGTTTGCATTATGTCCGTTGGGGCTTTTGGCCAAAACCCTTATCTAAACCCTTAACCCTATAAATTATTCAATCATTTAAAAACGTTTTTGGTCATATCTTGGTTGAATATTGACTTATAGATGTTATAATGGTATCAAATGAAAGCTTTTGACTCGCTCAATAATTTGCTATAAATTTTATGCAAATTAGCTCATTTGCATATTCATAAATATTAATGATTTTACTTAAAATTGTGACCTTTTTGCTAATATTTGGTAAATAGTTTCAAAAACATTGTGTTTCTGTTCTGGGGGAATCATGTAAACATGGTTTATCTTAAAGAACATTTTATTAGAAACATTTTGAGAGATATTTGCACTCCGGCGCTTGGGGCCTTTGGTCATAATCCTTATCCAAACCCTTAACCCTATAAAATTGTTCACTCAAATTTTCAAAACATGCTTGGTCATATCTTGATTGAATATTGACCTACTGATGTAAGAATGGTATCAAATGAAAGCCAATGATTTATTCTTTAATATGCAGATATTTTATGCAAATTAGCTCATTTGCATAAGCATGCATATTAATGATTTGTCTAAAATTTTGATTGTTTTGCAAGGTTTTTTATTTTAAATACGTACCAAAAGGTCTGATTGTTTCTTTCTCGTGGGTTTTCAACCATTTAATATCCATGTTCACTCTTTTAACAACATATAAGCATTGTTTGAAATCTATTTGATGTTTTGTTTGGAAGTAACAGTAATTTTAAAGTGTGCAGCCCATTATATTTTGTTGCTATAAATCTTATTTTCAATGTATGTATTTAGTTTCCATTTGATCTTTTTAATCTTTATTGTTTTAAGTGCAAATAAGTTAAATTAATTTCTTTTATTGTATTGGTGTTCTTGCTTATATCTAGTTTAGTTGACAGAATGTTATCCTTTGTAAAACTGCTACATGAATCCAAAATTGACGCAAAATAGGACTTTAAACATAAACATTTTATCATATGCCATAGAATGATACAAAATGGGGGACTTTATTCTAATACACATGTAAAATTAATCATTCCAATTATTTTTTTAAGTTTTATGGATGAACAGAGATCCTGGAATGTAGACAAATTGCATACATACAGCAAAATAACATTGTTAAGCAATTATCAAGGCCTTACTTTTGCCATTCACATGGAGAAAACAGCATGGTTTTTCTCCATCTGGAGAGCACTTCCTTATGTTTTCCTCATAGACAAGTCAATTTGTTGGCCTTAAGTGTATTTGGTATGTGGCTGACAGATCAGGGATACTGGTGTTACCATTCCTTTATGCTCTATTAAGGCATTTTCAATTCAGATAAATTAAGCTTGGGGTGCCATATGTAAAGCCTATGCATCAGATACATAAAATCAAGAGATGTACGCGATGTATGTAGTTAGAGTACAGACAATTACTGGTTGTGATCAAAAGATTATTGCATTTATTACGATGCATTTATTTATCTGTATCAGATCAGAACAGATGTGAACTGATCCATACTACCAACAGCCCATGCTGAATGCATATTCATATTCTTCCTTATCTACACATATTTCTTATATGTGCTTTCAGCATAGTACCACCTCACAATAAATTGAAAATAGTTCCCTTGCGATACACGATCTCTTTCAATATGGCATATGTTTTCCAGGATGGCATTCGATGTCCATAGATATCTTCAGATCAATATTTTCCTGATATTTAAATGCTACAACTATGCTACCAGGTTTAAATCAGCATGTGAAATTCCATATTAAGACACTTACTTATTGCACTGTTCTAGAACAATTTGACCAAAAATGATTCACATCGCACTTGGTGGCAATCTTGGAATTACTCAAACCGTGGGAGTTGGGCAAGTTTATCATGATGGAAATCAACATAGATCAATTACTAAACATAACTGGGTTACTATGTACATAACATAACAGGATTACTATATAACATATAGCACTGTCAAATGAAATACATTTTATGGATTTTCCACAATAAATGTGTTTTTGTCCCAAACATTTAAGAATCAATAGTATTTATGAATATGTAAATGAGCAAATCGACATGAAGTAATTATAAAATATACAAGCAATTCACTAGCTTTCATTTGATACCATTTTGACGTTTGTAGATCAATATTTAATCAAGATATGACCAAAAACGTTTTGAAAATTTGAATAAACAATTTGATAGGGTTGAGGGTTTAGATAAGGGGTTTGGGTAAAAGACCCAAATGCCACAGTGTGAACATTGCTTAAAGTGTTATTCATGTAATGTTCTTTAAGATAAATTATGCTTGCATAATGCCTTTGAACAGAAACACCTTGTTTTTGATAGTATTTAACACATTTTCGCTGAAAAATCACAATTTTAAGGAAATTCATTAATATATATGGCAATGCAACTGAACTAATATGCATGAAAAATAATGGCATATGGAAGAGCCAGCAATAAGCTTTAATTTGATACCATTCTGATACCAGTAGGTCAATGCATAATCAAGATATGACCAAAAACGTTTTGAAAATTTGAATGAACAATTTGATGAGGTTAAGGGTTTAGATAAGGGTCACCGCCAAAAGCCCCCTTCGCCAGAGTGCAAACATTGCTCAAAATGTTTCTTATAAACTGTTCTTTAATTTAAACCATGTTTACATGATTCCCCCTGAGAAGAAACACAATGTTTTTGAAAGTGTTTACCAAATATTCGGAAAAAAGGTCACAGTTTTAAGTAATGTCATTAATATTCATAAATATGCAAATGAGCTAATTTGCATAAAATTTATAGCACATTATTTAGCAAGTCATAAGCTTTCATTTGATACCATTTTAACATCTGTAGGTTAATATTCATCCAAGATATGACCAAAAACATTTTGAAATGAATGAACAATTTTATAGGGTTAAGGGTTTAGATAAGGGATTTGGCCAAAAGCCCAAATGGTCAAAGTGCAAACATCGCTCAAAATGTTTCTTATATAATTTTCTTAAAGATTTACTATGTTTACATAATTCCCCTGCACAAAAATGCTCTGTTTTGGAAAGTATTTACCACATTTTTGTCGAAAATCGCAATTTTAGGGAAAATCATTAATATTCATGAATATGCAAATGAGCTAATTTGCATAACATAACTGAATATGAAAGAGCAAGTCATAAGCTTTCATTTGATACCATTCTGACACCTGTGTGTCAATATTCAATCAATATATGACCAAATTCATTTTCAAAATTTAAATGAACAATTTGGCGGGGTTAAGGGTTTGGATAAGGGTTACGGCGAAAAGCCCCAACCGCCAGAGTGCAAACAATGCTCAAAATGTTTCTAGAAAGATGTACTTTAAGATAAATCATGATTACAAAATTCCCCCTGGACAGAAACGCCTTCATTTGGAAAGTATTAACCAAATTTTCATAAAAAATTAGCAATTTTAAGGAAAAATCATTAATATTCATGAATATGCAAATGAGCTAATTTGCATAAAATAACTACAAATTGAAGAGCAAGTCATAAGCTTTCATTTGATACCATTTTGACATATGTAGATTAAAATTCAATCAAGATATGACCAAATAATTGTCTGTATATTTAAATGAAAAATTTGAAAGGGTTAAGGGTTTTAGATAAGGGTTACAGCCAAAAGCCCCAACGGCCAAAGTGCAAACAAAGCTCATCTTGTAGCATTTGTTATAAGCTTTCAGAAAATCATACCCTTCAAAATTCCCTCTGGGGGGGGGGGGAGCAGGGGTTATTGGTGGCTCAAGGTCTAAGGGGCAATGTTTTTCTAGTATTAATTACGCAATTTTAATCAATATCTGCGTGGCAATGAAATAACCACTTACCAGGCTACATAGAGAGGGGCGGAGGTTTGCCACTGGATTATTGTAAAGATTTTTACCCTTTCCCAAACAGGCCCTGGTTTTGATGTCCCTATTAGAAAAGGCTCGAGAAAGAATTGGGGCAAAAGAGGAAAATTTAATGCTAATAATCAGCATTTTCACCTTTTGCCTCATTTTCTATGCAATATTTTTTGCACAAATTCAACCATTGTAAAAATCCATTTTGTCGTCTGCAGCACCTTTTGAATTAGACAACCATAAAATTGTGCCATTTGGGAAAGAGTTAAACAAGTGCAATGAAATTGAAATAATTTAGGAGCTTTTGTAAAAATAAAAGCTGATTGATTAGATGATTAATGGTAATACAGTTCATGTAATTGTCACAATAAACAACATGAATTATGGGTTTTTAATTGCATGTACATCTGCTAGGGCTATGAATTTATTTGTTGATTTTTATTCCATTTTTCAGTTGCTTCGTTATTAAATTGCCTACACAAGTTAAAGTCAGAAAACAAGAAGTTAGAAGAATATGTTCGGAACCTTGTCTCACGGCGCGACCATTTGTTGGCCGTCAACGCCAGATTGTCGTTGCCGTTTGGGAATAGTCACATGTCATCGTCGGGGGCAGCAGCGGAAAACAGTATGGATAGTCAACAATCAGGGGCAATAACTCAAACCAAACTGAGAATTCCAAATGGCACGGAGAGTATATCAGAAGATGAAAATTCCGATGATAGTCATATAAACGTTGTGGTAAGAGGATAAAATTGTTGCTTTTCTTCAAAACCTGGTAATTGCCGCTTTAAACAAGCTTTTAGGATTCTTTACACATTTCTTTATTAGAGATTATAAACTTGTTATCTGGCAATGTAGCATGAACAATTTCTTGACTTAATCCAGCCTACATTTATGGACAATTTCTTTGTATTATGTGGAAGAGATCAATTAATTTAAAAAATTTAGAAAATGAACTCATGTGATTTTCCTTACAGAAGAAAAAAAAAAGAAAAAAAAGAAAGAAAGATAAGTTTGGAAGTAGATTTATGAAGAAAAGTTTGTAATATTAATTTGTACAAAAATAGTTTAACCTTTTCCCAGACTGTGAGAGATTGTGTATGCAGTTGTCTCCGTTTACACCTGTTTATTTTAGGACACCCCTACAAATGGTGGTTACACAGACTAATGGTGGTCTCATTGACATTGGTTAATCCTTTCCCTGACAAGCCGGGGTTTTGTCATCCCTATTAGACCAGGCATTGGAAAACATTGAGGCAAAAGAAGAAAATGCTGATAATCAGCATTTTCTCATTTTGCCTCAATATTTTCTGCTCTGTATTCTACAATAATGCTTTTTTGTCATCATCCATTTTGTAGTCTGTACACTGGCAGATTTCGAAATGGAACAGTCCAAATTTTCGTTGTTTGGGAATGGGTAAATATTTCACTATTTTCGATATTTCAATTCACATGTGAAATTTATTTAAGGACACTGCGACAGATGGTGGACACACAGACAATTCTATATCGTACAATACTCGACTCTCATCTGAATCACTTAGAAATCATCTCTCATTACATAGTCTCAGTTTACACCTGTTTATTTTAGGACACTCCGACAGACGGTGGTCACACGGACAACTCTATATCGTACAATACTCCACTCTCATCTGAATCACTTAGAAATTGATGTTTAGCTTTATTTATTTTAGGACACTCCGACAGACGGTGGTCACACGGACAATTCTATATCGTACAATACTCCACTCTCATCTGAATCACTTAGAAATCAACTCTCATTACATAGTCTCAGTTTACACCTGTTTATTTCAGGACACTCCGACAGATGGTGGTCACACGGACAATTCTATATCGTACAATACTCCACTCTCATCTGAATCACTTAGAAATCAACTCTCATTACATAGTCTCAGTTTACACCTGTTTATTTTAGGACACTCCGACGGACGGTGGTCACACGGACTAATGGTGGTCTCATTGACATTGTTTAATCCTTTCCCTAACAAGACAAGGTTTTGATGTCCCTTTTAGAGCAGACATTGGAAAACATTGAGGCAAAAGAAGAAAATGCTGATGATCAGCATTTTCTCCTTTTGCCTCAATATTTTCTGCTTTGTATTCTACACTAATGCTTTATTCATCATTATGCATTATCAATTGATGTTTGGCGTTATTTATTTTAGGATACTCCGACAGATGGTGGTCACACGGACAACTCTATATCGTACAATACTCCACTCTCATCTGAATCACTTAGAAATCAACTCTCATTACATAGTCTCAGTTTACACCTGTTTATTTTAGGACACTCCGACGGACGGTGGTCACACAGACAACTCTATATCGTACAATACTCCACTCTCATCTGAATCACTTAGAAATCAACTCTCATTACATAGTCTCAGTTTACACCTGTTTATTTTAGGACACCCCGACGGATGGTGGTCACACGGACAACTCTATATCGTACAATACTCCACTCTCATCTGAATCACTTAGAAATCAACTCTCATTACATAGTCTCAGTTTACACCTGTTTATTTTAGGACACTCCGACAGATGGTGGCCACACGGACAATTCTATATCGTACAATACTCCACTTTCATCTGAATCACTTAGAAATCAACTCTCATTACATAGTCTCAGTTTACACCTGTTTATTTTAGGACACTCCGACGGATGGTGGTCACACGGACAACTCTATATCGTACAATACTCCACTTTCATCTGAATCACTTAGAAATTGATGTTTGGTGTTATTTATTTTAGGACACTCCGACGGACGGTGGTCACACGGACAATTCTATATCGTACAATACTCCTCTTTCATCTGAATCACTTAGAAATTGATGTTTGGTGTTATTTATTTTAGGACACTCCGACGGACGGTGGTCACACGGACAACTCTATATCGTACAATACTCCACTCTCATCTGAATCACTTAGAAATCAACTCTCATTACATAGTCTCAGTTTACACCTGTTTATTTCAGGATACTCCGACAGATGGTGGTCACACGGACAATTCTATATCGTACAATACTCCCCTCTCATCTGAATCACTTAGAAATCAACTCTCATTACATAGTCTCAGTTTACACCTGTTTATTTTAGGACACTCCGACAGATGGTGGTCACACGGACAATTCTATATCGTACAATACTCCACTCTCATCTGAATCACTTAGAAATCAACTCTCATTACAGGTAAAAAGTTTTTTTGTTAAATAATTCGTGTGTATCAATGGATCATGGGTATAATGCTTGACCATAGTATATTTATCTGTAGCCGTGTCCGCCTGTCTTAAAACTTTGGAGAAGAATTATTTATTAGTTTTAAATATCAAATCAAATATTTTATTGGTCTAAAATCCTATGATAGGATTGTCACTACAAATTCAAAACAAATCATACAATAAGCATAGTAAATGACATATGTTATTATAAATTCACATTTAAATGAGAATGATCATGGTTGAATTGCTTAATATAAAAAAACTGAAACCATTCTCGTTCAACCCTGAATCCACTATACATGTAGTAGAGAGAATCATCTGGACCAAATAGGTAGTTTTAAGTACTTTACAATCATAAGAAGAATAGATGCTTTAGAGGCTTATGGCTATTTTTCATTGTGTGTCTGTCTCTTTGTCTGCAAAAACCCTTTAACAATGTTCATCACTTTTCAACTCTAGTGTGAGGGAACTCGGGGAAGTATTTCATATTTAATCAAGTTCATTTATATGTTTGTTTTCTATGAAGTGAAGATTAGGGTAAAATGTCAGGTACATATTTTAAGAAAAATAGCTTCAGTATTTTTGTGTTCAGCATTTCCTCCTTTCCCCTCATTATTTTCAAAATTTTCATATTACAGAAGCATCCAGATCAGTATATCGCCACAACACAACAAATGTCATCATCATCAAATAAAGAGTCTACAGCTCAGGATAAGACATGACACATTCAGATATAAATGTACTTTATAGTATTTAACACAGAGATGCAGGTTTGAGGGAGTATTGGCATTTTAACCCTTTCCCAAATGGAAAAAGTTTGGGGTGGTACAATATAAAAGTTGCTGAAAACCATAGAATGGAGGTTGATATAGATTGGATTTGTATACAATAAAAATTAGAAAATATTGAAGCAAAAGAAGAAAATGCTGATTATCAGCATTTTCTTCTTTTGCCTCAATGTTTTCCCAAGCCATTTCTTTAAGGGACGTCAAAACCAGGTCTTGTTTGGGAAAGTGTTGAGAAGCAAAATATAATCTTTTGTTAATAAAACCCTATGTTGTTGGTACTCATTGGAATCGTCTACTTGATGATTCCAATGAGTACACACAACAGAGGGTTTGGGTATAAAATGACAAATTTGAAATGCCTGTACCCTCTCTTATATGTGCCTCTGATAACTGGTGTGTAAAATATTATTAGCAAGGAAATAGTGCTCACAACAAGTTTTGAAAACTTCAATTTGATTTAACCCTTTCCCACAATGACAAAATTTAAGTCAGTTGGAATTTAAAAAAAGTTGCAGACAAAACTAATATAGATTGATTATTTGTTCATTGTAGTACTGAAAAAAACATTTCAGTGAAAAGAAGAAAATGCTGATAATCAGATTTTTTCCTCTTTTACTGCAACTTTCTCATTGAGGAATGTTAATACGGGGATTGTCAATAAAATGTTAACCCATAACAAGACAACAAAATGGTACACTTGTGCAATTTATTAAATTTCCATACAATTTTTTGTGAACAGAATTTTTCATTTCTGGGGCTTTCAGGGTAGAAAATATTGTTGGAAATGAATAAATTGCTTGTCATAAGCAATTTCTTTATTTCCCACAATGTTTAGAAAAGCTACTATCTTATAGGGCATCAAAAAGTTTCAATTTGTGGGAATGATGAATTTTACCCTTTTCTTAACAACAAAAATTTAGGCTGATCATATTTGATATCTGCTGCAGAAGACAAAATGGATGTTGTTCAAGGAAGAATTTCTGTATACTATGACACAGAAAACATGGGGACAAAAGAAGCAGTTTCTTCCTTTGTCACAATGTTTTCCAAAGCCCTTACTATTAGAGACATACAAACCCGGTCTTGTTTGGGAAAGAATTTTAGGCTCAGGGCAAACATGACAATAGTTGCATATGTACTTAATTGTAGTAAGTATTTTACACCCATAAGAGGTGTATTAAATCGTAAAAGGAGAGAACAATACACACATAGAAAAGATATATAGGGAACAGAAATTATGAATCACTTCTGTCAATGAAAACATTTTTCCAAGGCAACTAATTTTTTTTGACCAGTTTGAATGAAGGAGTTTAGACTTAAAAACAGAAATTGACAATTCATGGTCTATCAGTGAGGGAAATGTAGGTACACTGAAATCTTTCTTAGTCTCTTTAACTCATTACCAAACGCAACATTTTGTATTGTTGCAACTTGAAAGATGCTGTAGATGACAATTTCAAGTTGACGAAATTTTGAAAATCTTTCCATTATGTTTAAGAAAAGATTGTGGAAAATGAAGAAATTGATTGTTACAAGCAATTTCTTCATTATCAACAATGTTTTCCCAACCATATTTGTCGAGGGGCGTCACTGTGTGGTAATGAATTATTTGACCCATCAATAGATTTACTGTTGACAGAAGTGATTCGTTAATTCCACTAGTTCATTGTCATTGTGTTAAATTTACTTATATAGTTAGAGATTAAATTGTACATTTGTTTTAATTTATATTTTTAGTTGTACAGTTTGTTTGTAAAATGTGTTCTTTGTAGGTTTTATGTTTTAATGTCTGTCTCTTTCAATCGATGCCATGACAGTCTTTTAATCTTTCCCAAAAGAGTAACATTTTAGAAAATTGCTGCAGACAACAAAGAAAAGATGAGAAATGCTGATTGTAATTTCTTCCTAGTTACTCAATATTTTCTAAGTCATTTAATTACAAGAACATTTCTTCGTTGTTTGCAAGTCCTTTCAATTTGGATAAGTTCTAGATTTTGCCACTTTGGAAAGGGTTGTTGTACCTAATAGAACAAGCTTGGAAAAACATTGAGAGAAAAGAAGAAAATGCTGATATCCAGGATTTTCTCCTGTTCACCTTAATATTTTCTTCCCTATATTGGATACAAATCTTTTCTTTAGGAACATCTTAGTTCTGTTGTCTGCATCGGCTTTAGATTTGGGATAGCATAATATTTTGTTTGGAAAAGAGTTAATCTTGGGTCAATAGTGCTGTAATAGCATAGTAGACCCAAAACATTTGACTTGTAAAAAAATCAGAATTCACTTACAATGTAGAACCATTTCTGTATTTAGAAATAGGGCATAGATGAAAAAGTGACTCGCTCAACCCATTACCACACAAAGCAATTTCTTTATTTTCTGCAATGTGTTTTTTGCTTGGAAGGACTGAAAAAATTCATTTACTTGAAATAATAGTCAGCAATAGAGCTGGGACGGGTAGAAATTTTGTACTCGGGTACACATGGTCATATTGCCCCCATACCCCTGTCTGAAATGTTGTCGTTAAGTAATGGGTTTAATTTGTATGTTGAATAATTTAATATTAGTTGATTTCATTAAAATCTGAGCGGTTTGATTGGCTAAAAACTTTTTTTCATAACTCCATGAAAAAAAATGACATTGCTGGAACTTTTTTCGGTGTCAACAATATGGATAAATTGATGTGCCCTGTACAAATCAACATATTACGTTCGTTTTGAGTAATAAATTGCAAGTTTTATCATTAAATCTTACTCTTAAATAGGTGTTCTAGTTGAAATTGAGTTAATGCACTTTAGAGCATGGAAAGTAATGTCACGACGACCGAATTCACTGTAAACAATGTTGCAGTAATGCACGCTTTTTATGATGTCATTTAAAGTTTTCATCACGGAATGGCACATGTTTCCAATCTGAATACCTTGGCAGCGGCCAGATATCGCACAAGTGTCCGCTTCTTTGAACATAGTCCGGACGATATCTCATTTTTAGCTCGACTTTTCGAAGAAAATGAGAGCTTATACTGTCACCCGGGTGTCGGTGTTGGCGTTGCAACAAAGGTTAAAGTTTTTTCAAACATCAATAACTTCCATACTATCAAAGGGATTCAACCCAAACTTGGAATACTTATTCACCATCACACCCTCTACCTTACTACCAGGGCCCATGACCCTGGCTCCACTATATTTGGAGTTATGCTCCCTTTATACTAAGCAACTTAGAAAGTCGAGCACGCTGTCTTCGGACAGCTCTTGTTTCTAGTCGCAAATATTCCTATTTACGGTAATAAAATGTACTATTAAATTTTTCATGCAGGTATGAAAACAAGATTTAATCACACTTTTGTATGAACCGCTTCGCGGATTCATACAGTGGGATTAAATTTTTTTTCATACCTGCATGAAAAAAATAAAATTACATTCATTCCTTAAATAATATTACGCTTAATCCTTTTGAAACCCTCATTGTTACACAGCTTTGGAAATTAATGCAGACAAGCAAGAAAATGCTGATGACCATAAAATATGAACAAAACATAATTAGGAGTTCCAAACTGGCTAAGAATTTAAAGTAAAAATTTGTCTTTATAAATCATGGATGCGGGTCAGTTGAATAAGTTTTAACCCTTTCCCAAACGGCAAAATTTTAGGGTGATCCAATTTGAAAGCTGCTGCAGACAACAAAGATGATGATAATAAAGACATTATTTGTGTAAAATATGGCACAGAAAATATTGACACAAAAGGAGAAACTGCTGGTTATCAGCAGTTTCTTCTTTTGTTTCAATGTTTTCCCAAGCCTGTTCTATTAGGGACGTCAAAACCAGGTCTTGTTTGGGAAAGGGTTAAGAAAAGAATAGTTTATAAGTATGTTGAATATTTGTGTGAAATAGTTTTAAATTTTGTATATGTTAAGGATAAAATGATTTGTCAAATTATGTTAATAATGTACATAGTTTATCAGTGTGACTTTTCCCAAATTAACCCCATTCCAACTTGATGACAATTTTTGACACCCCCAACAAAATAAAGGCTTCAGAAAACATCGTGGAAAAGGATGAAATTACTCGAGACAAGCAATTTCTTTATTTTACACAATGTTTTCCAACCAGGACAATACATGTCAATTTGTTCCATCAAAATTTCTGCAACACCTTTAAATTAGGTCCAGTCTATAATTGGAAAATATCATAGAAAATGAAGAAATTGCTTGTGACAAGCAATACCTTCATTTCCCACAATGTTTTTCTACCATTAATGCTCAAGAAAAGTAAAATTTCAATCACTTGAAATTAATTGTCGTCTGCAACGTATCTGAATTTGGAGAAGTCCAAAATTTTGCCATTTGGTTTTGGGTTAACCATTTTCGAAACAAAAAAATTCTTACAAAGTTCAAAAGCAGTGTAGATTGACATCCCTGAATGTCTATGAAAGTGTGTGTATGGAAAACAATGAAAGGGAGAAAATCTGCAGGCTATCAGCAAATTTCTCTTTCAAATGACTGATTTGAAAGGAGTGAGAGAAAAGGAGAAAATGCTGACAATTGGTAAACCTTTCTCTTCTCTTCCTTCTTTCCAGAAAGTTATTAGAACCTTCAATCTATTATTACATTTTGGTGTGATTCTAACTTATGTATCACATACACTTTTCAAATTGATAAAAGTCTATATCTGCAAACTATGTTTCTGTCTTAGAAATTTTATGTTTTTGTATTATTATGTAAACATTTGACCTTTATTTTTAAAACATGAAAAAATTATGTATTTATGACCAAAATGTGACTTTGTGCTAAAATAAATCACATCTTGAATGACTTGTTTCTTTTGTTGTTGATTTAAGCCATTCCCACACATTGACTCCATTTGACTCCCCTCAAGATAAAGGCCTCAGAAAACATTGTGGAAAATGAAGAAATTGCTTGTGACAAGCAATTTCTTCATTTCCCAAAATGTTTCGTACCAAAAAGGACCAAAAATTTTCATGTTTCATTCACTTGAAACTGTTGTCTGCATGACCTTTGAATTTGGACCACTCACCAGTATAAAACAAGGTGTCAAACTGTCACAAGATACGCCCGTAACACTGCTTTATGTCGACAGGGGGAGCAGGTTGGTAAAAGTTTCATGGTCCTAGCTATTAAACTTTTTGAGATATGCCTTGGACAAAAATGAAGTATGGAAAACAACAAAGGGCAATAACTCAAAAAATAGGCCAGGTAGAGTTATGGTTCTTTTGCACTGCACTCCCCTTTGGCGAGATCTATACACCCATGAAGTTTCATGATCCTAGCTATTATACTTTTAGAGATATACTCCAGACAAGATTCAAGTATGAAAAACAACAAAGGGCAATAACTCAAAAAATAAGCCAGGTAGAATTATGGTTCTTTTGCACTGCACTCCCATTTGGCGAGATCTATACACCCATGAAGTTTCATGATCCTAGCTATTATACTTTTAGAGATATACTCCGGACAAGATTCAAGTATGAAAAACAACAAAGGGCAATAACTCAAAAAATAAGCCAGGTAGAGTTATGGTTCTTGTGCACTGCACTCCGTAATGATGAGAAGAATATAACTGCCAAGTTTAAAGTCAATCGGACTTAAGGTGACAGAGTTATGCTCCGGACAAAGAAGTGGACGCTGCCGGACGCCGGACGCCACGGGTGATCCCATAATACGTCCCGTCTTCGACGGGCGTATAATTATGCTGTTTGGTAATGGGTTGACACCCATTATCAAGACCGTTTTGAATAGCATCTTTGGAAAAGGAAATGCAAATACTATAGGAAATTTTTCTCTTTTCCGCTCAAAATGTTCTCTATTTGCTCTATATCTCTTTCCCATACAAGATTTGAATTGGAAATCTATCAAAGAGCATAGGAAAACATTGAGGCAAGAGGAAAATGCTTATGACAGGTAATTCTACTTTTAGCTCACCTGAGCATGAAATGCTCAAGGTGAGCTATTATTTTTGTGATCACTTCTTGTTTGTTGCCTGTCCATCAGTTTGTCCGTCCCTTCACAATGGTGTTTACACTCTAGCATCCACAATATTCTTCAGGAAACAGAACAAAATAGAACACAACACTATATCAAAGCTTGAATATTCTTTTATTATATTAACAAACATGTATAAGTGTATATGTAACAAAATTATCAAATGGCGAGTTCTTGGTTATTCTAAAACAGCAGACTTGAAACAGAAAACACTACTTTTTCATAACATCAATTCCTTGTCAAAACTGAGATTATTTGTGGAAAGTGATTTGGAAAATAAATTAAGGCATGCGACAAAAGACTTTTCATAAATGTGACGCGTCATGCTAAAAGGGACCTTATCCCAATTCCAAAAATTCAAATTTATACAAATTTGTCGGACTCGGCACAGGTCAACAAGATACTCTATGCGAGAAATGAACATGAGCCGGGATCTGGAAAAATGTCCCTTAAAGCATTTTTGAAATCTGAGTTTCAAAATTGGTCTGTTGTCAAATGCAGTCCAATGTGCATCCACGCTGCTCTCTTTAAGTTACTACAGGTCCAATGAAGCTATTAGAGAACAACATGGATCCTGATCAGACTGTGCGTATGCACAGGCTGATCTGGATCTATATTGGGCTCAAAAGCCTTAAGGGACGTTTTTCCAGATCCTGGCTCACATGTATTGAGATAGGGAAAACATTCAAGATTTAGAAAATTACATACAAGTGAAAAGTATCGGCCCTAGTCTGGATGCGCATACTGCGCAGACTGACTAGGGTCGATATTTTTCACACTTCCTATAAGGTCCCTTAAGCTGGACGGGTCACAAATGTTCTCACTATCGTCCCTAATACAATCAGCATAGAAAACAGAGGCAAAAGAAGAAATTACTGATAACCAGCAATTTCTCCTTTTCCTCCAATAATTTCTTTCTTATAGATCTTTAATTTCTAGTTTTGATATTAGTTATTTTGTTGTCTGCAATTCAACTCAAATTAGACATAATCTAACCTAAACTAAAATTTTGTTGTTGGGGATGAGGAAAACTGTTCTTACACCTTAGTTTTTATTTGAAATTAATTATAGATCTACTACAAAACAAATCATGCTAAACTATGCTAAAAAATCTAACAACAAAAAATGTTCCTCATGATACCTACATTCCAGTCACAATATTATTAGACAATGTTTTCAATTTTTTCCTATTGAAACAAGTGAGAAAGAGCTCTTAAAGTGACATTTCACAATTATTTTTACATAAATTTCACTTTTATTCTATCTGAAAGAGCATGTTTTCTTATCAAAATTCTGAAATTTCAAGCCAAAATATTGAACCGTTAACGAGAAATATATATTTTTGTGCTAAATTTTAAACAAATTGTTATAGACAACAGTTAAGATTTATATAGAATTTGTCATTTCTGTCTCAACTTTGAAGGCATAATTTTCGCTTATAGATAACAACTTCAAAAAAACTGATAGCGTTTCTACGCATTAGAATAAACAATCTTTGCATCAAGACATACTTTTAAAAAATGAAATAAATGTGAAATGTCACTTTAATTTGAAATACAATTTTGCATGTGTTGGTTCAAATCTGAATCTCCAATAGACATTTTTTAACTCTTTCCCAAACAATACCAGGTTTTGATGTCCCTTAAAGACGAGGCCTGGGAAAAAATTGAGGCAAAAGAAGAAAATGCTGATAATCAGTATTTTCTCCTTTTGCCTCAATATTTTCTGTCCTAAATAACGCACATATCCTACCTTTATCAACAGGCTTTTTGTTGTCTACAGCAGTATTTAAATTGGAGCAGTCTAAATGTTTGCCGTTTGGAAAAGGGTTAAAGATTGGTGCTGGGTATTTAACAAAAAATCTGCGAAATAAAATTTACAGAGGGAGAATCTGAGAAATACCATCTGTTTTGTAAATATGTCCTTGTGCTGTACTTTTCCAAAATGATGAACACTATCAAAGTATCTATTAACCCAGTACCAGATGGCAAATTTTAGGGTGATCCACTTCAAAAACCGCCACAAATGACAAATTGCAAGTTATTAAAGGTAGGATTTGTGTAAAATATAGCGCAGAAAATATTGAGGCAAAAGGAGAAACTGCTGGTTATCAGCAGTTTCTTCTTTTGTTTCAATGTTTTCCCAAGCCTTTCCTTTAAGGGACGTCAAAACCAGGTCTTGTTTGGGAAAGGGTTAACCCAGTACCAGATGGCAAAATTTTGACTTCACCAAATTCAAAGATTCTGCAGAGTACGATTTTGTGTGAGATCAATTCTACATTTAATGTTCTTTTTGGGTAGAAAACATTGTGGGAAATGAAGAAATTGCTTGTCACAATTTTTTCCAAAGCCAATATCTAGTGCAGATGTCAAAAGGCGTAATTATGTGGCAATAGGTTGATTAACAAGAGCTTCGCAGAGTGGCACATATACACCCGAGAGGGGCTTGTCAGTAAAAATTGGCCATTTTTAGCTCACCTGAGCACGAAGTGCTCGAGGGGAGCTATTGTGGTCACTCACCGTCCGTCGTCCGTCTGTCTGTCTGTCCGTCTGTCCGTCCACAATTTCTTCAAACATCTTCTTCTCCAAAACTAACTGGCCAATTTTGACCAAACTTGGCAGGAATGTTCCTTGAGTGACCCTTCTCAAAACTTGTTCGCGGATTTTTGATTCGTCAAAAAATGTGGGCGTGGCAGAGCGGGGCTTATCGCACTTAGAGAAATCCTAAGAAAATTCTTTAAAAATCAACCATTGTTCCAATTTGAACCAAACTTGGCAGAATTGTTCCTTGAGTGACCCTTCTCAAAACTTGTTCTCAGATTTTTGATTTGTCAAAAAACGTGGCCGTGGCAGGGAGAAAGGGGATTTTCAAACTTAGAAAAACTATAAGAAAATTCTTTAAAAATCAACCATTGTTCCAATTTGAACCAAACTTGGCAGAATTGTTCCTTGAGTGACCCTTCTCAAAACTTGTTCTCAAAATTTTGATTCGTCAAAAGACGTAGCCGTGGCAGGGAGAAAGGGGCTTATCAGACTTAGAAAAATCATAAGAAAATTCTTTAAAAATCAACCATCGTTCCAATTTGAACCAAACTTTGCAGAATTGTTTCTTGAGTGACCCTTCTCAAAACTTGTTCTCAAATATTTGATTCGTCAAAAAACGTAGCCGTGGCAGGGAGAAAGGGGCTTATCAGACTTAGAAAAATCATAAGAAAATTCTTTAAAAATCAACCATTGTTCCAATTTGAACCAAACTTGGCAGAATTGTTTCTTGAGTGACCCTTCTCAAAACTTGTTCTCAAATTTTTGATTCGTCTAAAAACGTAGCCGTGGCAGGGAGAAAGGGGCTTATCAGACTTAGAGAAATCATAAGAAAATTCTTTAAAAATCAACCATTGTTCCAATTTGAACCAAACTTGGCAGAATTGTTCATTGAGTGACCCTTCTCAAAACTTGTTCTCAATTTTTTGATTCGTCAAAAAACGTAGCCATGGCAGGGAGAAAGGGGCTTATCAGACTTAAAAAAATCATAAGAAAATTCTTTAAAAATTAACCATTGGGCCTATTTGAAGCAGACTTTGCAGGAATGTTCTTTGAGTCTCTCTTTTCAAAATTGATTCACAAATTTTTACATTTGTCAAAAAAAGAGGGCGTGGAAGGGAGGAAGGGGCTTATCAGCCTTAGAGAAATCATAAGAAAATTCTTCAAAAATCAACCAATGGGCCAATTTGAACCAAACTTTGCAGAATTGTTCCTTGAGTGACCCTTTTCAACATTTGTTCATAAATTTATAGTTTCGTCAAAAAATGTGGGTGTGGCAGGGTGGGGCTTATCTAAGCAAGAGAAATTGTTAAAAAATTCTTCAAAAATCTTCTTCTCCTTAACCGTAGGGCCAATTAAAACCAAATTTGGCAGGAATGTTCCTTGGGTGACCCTTCTTAAGATTTCTTTGAGGATTTTTTATTCATCCAAAATTGTGGGCGTGGCAGGTCAGCATTTACCGGACTTGGAGAAATCATAAGAAAATTCTTTAAAAATCAACCATTGGCCCAATTTGAACCACACTTGGCAGAAATGTTCCTTGGGTGACTCTTTTCAAAAATTTTTCTCAAATTTTTTATTCGTCAGAAAAAATTGGGCGTGGCTTATCAGACTTACAGAAATCCTAAGAAAATTCTTTAAAAATCAACCATAGGCCCAATTTGAAGCAAACTTTACAGAAATGTTCCTTGAGTGACCCTTTTCAAAATTATGTTGGCAAATTTTGTATTGGTAAAAAAAGTGGGCGTGGCAGGGCGTGGCTTATCAGACTTAGAGAAATCATAAGAAAATTCTTTAAAAATCAAGCATTGGGTCAATTTGAAACAAATTTGGCAACGATGTTCCTTGAGTGACACTTTTCAAAATTTGTTTGCAAATTTTTGATTCGTCAAAAAAAGTGGGCGTGTCTTAAACTTCTTTCAGGTGAGCGATATAGGGCCATTCTGGCCCTCTTGTTTCAATTCAAGGGCAGATAATTCAAACGTGAAAAGTTATCAAAATTTTGTTTGCACAAGACACCATAGAGGTTCATTGTGGCTAGTTTGATTAAATTCTGGTTGAAACTGTAGAAGTAGCGCACAGGAGAAAATGGGCATTTTTAAGAAAATGGGCATTTTTCCTTAAAATCAAGCGGTGTGCACAACTAAACACCATGGAGATTCATTGTGGCAAGTTTGATCAAATTCTGATCAAAACTGTAGGAGGACTTGCGCACACAAGAAAATGGGCATTTTTTTAATTCAAGGGCAGATAATTCAAGAACGAAAAGAGTTACCTGAATTCCGTAAGCGAGGTGCACAACTAGACACCATGGAGATGTATTGTGGCAAGTTTGATCAAATTCCGATCAAAACTGTAGGAGGAGTTGCGCACACAAGAAATTGCTAACGGACGGACGGACAGACAGACAGACAGACAGAGGGACGGACAGACGGACGAGCGGGGCCATAACATAATACGACCCTTTGGGCGTATAATAATTTCAGTGATGTCCCTTTACTGTGAACAAGGCTTGCAAATGGAAGATCACAATTTCCTTAGTATGACATGGTACCTACAGTCGACACTCGTTGTGTCGAAGTCTGAGGGGCCGTCAAAATACCTCGACATATCCGGAGTTCGACTCATCCGATTTTGTTCGGCTTCGAGATATTTGATATTTGACCGTTTTTGAAACTTACCAAGTACAAATATTATTGAAATATAGTAGGAAAAGGAAAGAAATTGCTCGTGTCGAGCAATTTCTATCCTTTTCCTACTATATTTCAATGGCTATATTCATTTTGAAATTATTTTGTTTTGAAAACGGTATGTCAATAGATGAGGACAGGACCAGATTTGAACTTCGACTTAAGCGAAAATTCGACTTATCCGATGTTGACATAACGAGTGTCGACTGTACTTGATTGGGCTACTTCATTTACTCTTTTTACTCCCAATTCTAATCAAGTGACAGAGAGAGTACTTTCTTTTGGGGTACTACACCTATCCAGCAAGAAACTTTTTCTGAAAAAAGCTAAACAAACATTTTTGGCCTGCGCTTTGTTGATTTTGTGATAGGATACTTTCATTAAATGCCAAAAGGATATCTTTATCAAATGCCACAAATATGTTGTTTTATGCCCCAAAACACTTAATCAAACTTAGTTGTTCGCGGTACTCTGATCTGAAATCGTAGTAAATCAAGTACACCCTGGCGTAACCATGTTAGTAAAGCTATCAATCTGCGTGAAATGGTGTGGTAAAAGGAGTCCTAAGCTAAATATCACCCGCGTCAATCGTTTATCGTCAGCTGAGCAAACCCTACTAATGATTTGTCGCACGAGGCCTCATTTGGTGCACAACCAGAATTCTGTAAGGAATAAAATATTATTATTAATTGGGGTTTAACGCCTCTTTTGACTGTTTTGGTATATCACAGCTGCTGGAGAATCTAACCATGGATCCCTGGTATTTCTCTTGCTTTCTCAGTACTTCCACAAATATCCAATCCAAATCTTCAGCTAATCTCTCTCACACTGAGGATTCACACCCATTGGTGAGACACAAACAACTTTTTTTCAATTGTCAGAATGGATGATGGCCCAGCTGGGCTTTAAACTAACGACCCCTGGATTGACAAACTCTGGACATTACTGGCAGAGCCATCCGGGCTCAGCACAATAATCAAAGCAAAGGACTTTACACAAACGTTTTGGAAGTATATATACAAGTACAGTCGACACTCGTTGTGTCAAAGTCAGAGGGGTCGTCAAAAATACCTCAACATATCTGGAGCTCGACTCATCGAATTTTGATTATTTTCGATGAAAATGATATTCAACCATTTTTGATGGGCATCATGTGTGTCCATGATTGAACTTTAGTGGGAAAAGGAAAGAAATTGCTCAAAACAAGCAATTTCTATCTTTTTCCTACTAAATTTCAATGGCATTATTTGCTTCGAAATTATTTTGATCAAACTTTTTGATAATCCATTGTTGAGGACTGGACATGACATTCACTTCGACTTAAGCGGAATTTCGACTTATCCGATGTCGACATAACGAGTGTTGACTGTAATTCCATTTACTCTTACAAGTCCTGCACTAATCTGTCAAAAGACTTATGACAGATCAGGGATTACACAGACATAAGAATAACACAGTTTGCAGGCCAATTAAATTTTGACCTAGATGCTAATATGAAACACTATTTTCTAGAAAATAACTTTGCTATTTATCATTATGGACAGGGGTAAAGACTAACAGGTATCGCCCATGGCCCCTAGATTTTGGGCTGGGCCCCTAAATATTTAGAGAAAATGCCTATACCCTTAATGTAAAGTATTGAATTTGGCTACTCTGGGCCCCTAAGTTAAAATCCTTAGTCTTTTTCCCTGATGGATGACAAAGTTGGTACCAAAAGATAAATATAAGACATGTACCAACATATTTAGACAGACAGATAGACACACATGCATGTAATGTAAAAACGATAATGTCGGTAGGGAGCATTAGATGTATAGATGCTAGTCTACATATCATACTTACTAAAGCAAATGTTAAGCTTTTTACTAAATGTTTCTTGTCCAAAAGTTTGTGTAGATTAGCAGCAACTGAAATTGTAAATATTTGAAAGATTTATTTTTATGCTCCCATATCGAAAGATCGGGGACATATTGTTTTACTCATGTCAGTCTGTCTGTCTGAAAATTCAACACTTTGCATGTTCTCCAAAAGTATTCAACATACAAAGCTAAATTTTGGTATGTAACTTCCTTTCAATGATATCTATCTGTTCCATGAAATACGACCTACCTATGGTACATTTCTGGGGCACTCATGTTGATTTATTAAATTTTATACCAACAGAAAGAATTATTTTATAAATGTAACCTTGACATCTGACCTCGGTAGATTACCTTAACCTTAATATCAATTTGTCACCTTTCTTCAAAAACCTCATAACCGCAGCTTAACACAAGCTGCAGATATGAGGTTTTCGAAGAAAAGCGACAATATACTAAATGTATAGCATTAACTATAAAATCATATAATTTGCTGTCTGTTACCATCAGAGCAATTTATATTTCAGAGATATACATCTTTTTTTAAAATCAATGTTTTCACAAGCTTTATTGTAAATTTGCTGAAAACAATTGTTGATGACTTACCAACAATCATATCTTTACCATCAACAAGTCCAGCTTCCACAAGTTCTCTTGATACACTGTCTGCTGAATCTGAAAATAAATCGACCAATTAGATAATTTATTCACTTCTGAACTGCTCTAAAAATAATTCAACCAATCAGATAATTTATTCACTTCTGAGCTGCTCTGAAAATCAACCAATCAATCAGATAATTTCTTCACTCCTGAGCTGTTATACCTGGTACCGTATAGCACTTTATTTCTGCGGGGTCCAAATTCTGCGGTTTTTCCAGAAATCAGGCGGGTTAAATTTCTGCGGAACATATTTCTGCGGTCTCTCATTTTGCAAAACCAAAGATTTTATTTCTGCGCTATCAAATCAGTTTTAGTCAGTATCAGACATAGTATTTATTGTTTCAATCGTATCTATGTATATCTGTTTACTCTATTGCCGTTCTCAAATGCTGTAATACAACAATATGAAAAAGCAGTCTAAAGTTCTGCTTTTATAAATTGTCTCTAACTGCATGTACATTCTGTAAATGTTGTAAGACAACACTTTGATTGGGATTCTAAAGTTTTGTTTCTATCAAATGTCTCTCAATGTATATACAGTCTGTATAAGTATTCTTAAAAGTTTAAGGACGACATTGTGAAAATCAGTCTAATGTTTTGTTTCTATCAACGTCTCTAAATGTATCTACATTCTGTTTAAGTATTCCTAAATGCTTTGAGACAATAATGGATAAACCAGTCCAAGTTTTGCCTCTATCAAATGTCTCTAGATATATCTATATTCCGTTTAACCCATTAACACACAACGACTCTCCTTGACTCCACATAAGATAAAGGCTTTAGAAAACATCGTGGAAAATGAAGAATTTGCTTGTGACAAGCAATTTCCTCATTTCCCACAATTTTTTTCTTCCCAGAAAGAACAAAAAACGTAAATATTTATCAACTAAGTTGTAATCTGCAATATCTTGAATTTGGTCCTCCCTAAAATTGTGTCGTTTGGTAAAGTATTCTTAAAGGTTTGAGACAACAATGTGAAAAGAAGTCTAAAATTTCGCTTCTATCAATTGTCTCTACATGTATCTACATTCTGTATAAGTGTTTTAAATATTTTGAGAAAACAATAAGAAAAGCAGTCTAATATTTTGCCATTATCAATAATTTGTTCTTAAAATATAGTAAGACATCTATGTAAAATACAGTCTAATGTTTTGCTATAATCAATTGTCTCCAAGCATGTCTATATTTTCTATATTTTGTGCAATTGCTCTCATATGCCGTAAAACAACTTTGAGAAAATCAGTCTAAAGTGTTGCATGTATCAATTGTTTTCCCTTCCTTTATAACTATATTTACGCTAAATATTTAATATATCAATAACAAGTTTAAAAGATGTTTTCATTAACAACTCTTGTATGCAAGTTGATTGGTTGGTGGACAAGTGTTGTAAGCGCACATGGAATCCTTGTGCGCTTGCGATAGTTTGACACCAATACCTCTTCTTAAACTTTTTAAATCATCACAACTATTTTCAAACCGCAGATCGCCTACTATAATTACAATGCTAATATTTAATCAATTTCAACCATTTTTTCATTTCTTCTCAACTGTATTTCATGTTTTTCTCATGTTTTTCTCATGTTTTTATTTATTTCTCCAAATATTCAATAGAGCTATTACAGTCAGCTGGGGGATGTTGAATTGGTATGCTGGAAACATGCATAAATATCTACAGTTTCCGATACTCGCGTGTCAATCGGTTTGTTACTTCTTTTATCCACCATAGGTATTGAAACTTGCGCTTGGCGCGCGACTATCGGAATGTTTTACTCAAAAACGCATGGCTGCAAAATGCGCATACGTTTCATGATTGATATAATCGGAATTCTGTTAAACTACTTTGATTTTGTCTTTAAATCATGCAAATGTCTTCTTAAGTACATAGCAGGAGGGTTATTACGAAACTTGATTAGCTCGTCAATTTTGGTCTTTATGCATCTTCTATTGATTATATCAGGGGATATCGAGACTAATCCTGGTCCTGGTCGCGACCCAGTATCATCCGTTGTTCTTAACAGTATTTCCATTGTTCATCTTAACATACGCAGTGTACGCAACAAGTTAGATTTTATTTCAAATTCACTTTCTGATTTCGATATTATGTGCTTTACTGAATGTCATTTAGATAACAATGTACCTGACGCAGACTTGACTGTGGACACACACGACGGTGTAATGTATAGACAGGACCTCACTGCACATTCTGGTGGTCTAATTACCTATATTTCTGATTGTCTTTATTCTACGAGAAGACGTGATTTGGAATGTTGCTCCATTCATTCTATCTGGGTCGAGGTTAAGCATAGAGCAACATCCTTCCTACTTTGCAATGTCTATAGATCACCAAACACACCAGTTGCTTTCTGGGACAACTTTAACACTTCAATTGAAAGAGCCCTCGAGTCAAATAAAAATATTATCATTGTAGGAGACTTAAATCAAGACCTGTTAAACCCGAACGAAAGACATTTAAATAGTTCAATGTCTCTCAATAACCTGACTAACGTGATCACTAGACCGACCCGAGTGACAGCACAGACAGCAACCTTGATTGACCCAATCCTAGTATCAGATACGATTAATGTAATCCAATCAGACACAATTGACATCGATAATGACATCAGTGATCACAAAGCTACTACTGTTATGATTAAATTCAATAGTTCATCATCGACATGCACTAAAAGAAAAATATGGTATTATGACCGTGCTGACTTTGCAGAACTTAACAGATTGATAGAAGCTGAAAATTGGGACTTCATCGATTTAGAGTCGGTTAATGACGGATGCGACAGATTTACATGTAGGTTACAAGAAATGATGTCCCAATGTATTCCTTCTAAAGAAGTCACTATTAGGCCCAATGACAGACCATGGTACGACTCTGAAATACGACGCCTCAGTAGACAACGAGACAGACAAAAGAAGATTGTGACTAAACATGGACTGAGATCAGACTGGGACAGATACAAGACACTTCGTAATCGCGTTAATAATTTGAAAAAAATTGCAAAACAACGATATTTTAGCAGTCTAGATGAATGTCTATCTGATTTTCGATTTCAAAATCCCACAAAATACTGGAGACATATCAAAACACTGATTAACATGAACAAAAAGTCTGAAAAAATACCAATTCTAAAAAGTACTGACAACGATTTGGAGACTTTTCATTTTACGGATGTAGAAAAGGCAGAATGTTTAAATTCCTACTTTTCTTCAATTTCGAATGTTGATGATTCGAATGTACGCCTACCCAATTTCGTTTTAAAAACTAATAGCAGTCTTGACAACATTAATATCTCTGTCGATGAAATTGAAAATTTAATAAGCACTCTCAATATTAACAAAGCTGTAGGTTCAGATCTTTTAAGCCACAGGCTCCTTAAGAATATAAAACAAAGTGTAGCTACACCACTATCAAAACTTTTCAACAAATCTCTTAAAGATAGGGTTTTTCCGACAAAATGGAAAGAATCAATTGTCAATCCTTTGTTCAAAAAAGGTGATAAATCTTGTGCTTCAAACTATCGTCCAATTTCTCTTCTGAGTTGCATCGGTAAGCTTATGGAGAGATGTGTGTACAAACATGTGTATAATTATTTTCACTCTAATAGGTTAATATACAGAAACCAGTCAGGGTTTTTATCTGGTCATTCTACTGTCCATCAATTGCTTGAGATATACCACCAAATTGTTTCGTCTTTAGATTCAAAACAGAACTTGTGTATGGTATTTTGTGATATATCAAAAGCTTTTGATAGAGTCTGGCACAAGGGACTTCTGTTTAAATTAAAACAATTAGGTATACAAGACCCATTACTCGAATGGTTTAGAGACTACTTGACGGGTCGGCAACAGTCAGTCATAGTCAACTCGTCAAGGTCAAGTCTAAGGTCAATAAATGCGGGCGTTCCTCAAGGCTCTGTTCTCGGTCCACTGCTCTTTCTAGTCTACGTGAATGACATTTCCGAAAATCTCATAAGCATCTCCCGATTATTCGCCGACGACACTTCTTTGGCATGTTCTGCGACACATTTAGCCGATATTGAAGGTATTCTAAACCATGATCTACTTATCATATCACAATGGGCTAAACAATGGCTTGTAACTTTTAATCCGTCTAAAACCGTGGCAATGAACTTTTCCAATAGACGCAACATTCAAAACCCAAATCTTTATTTCGATAATGTAAAACTCAACTTTGTTGAAAGCCATAAACATTTAGGACTAACTTTAAGTAATAATGGTAAGTGGCACGAACACACGAAAAACATATTAAATTCTGCTTCTAAACTATTAGGAATGATGAGATGTCTGAAATTTAGACTTAAAAGAGATTCTTTGAATCAAATCTATGTCTCGTTCGTACGCCCAGTTTTAGAATATTCATCTGTAATTTGGGATAATTGTACAATTCACGAAAAGGATACCCTTGAAAAACTCCAAATTGAGGCTGCTAGAATTGTTACAGGACTCACGAGATCGGCATCATTAAATAACATTTACAAAGAAATTGGATGGCTTACTTTAGATAAAAGACGAAAATATCAAAAACTTGTCTTAATTTTTAAAATTCTTAATGGTTTAACTCCCTCTTATCTTCAAGATATTTTTCCAGGAAACGTACATAATAGAACCCAATATAGATTACGGAATGCAGACCAAATCGATTTAATTGCTTGTCGAACCGAACTATTTGCCTCTTCGTTCATTCCATCTGCAGTTACCATGTGGAATGACCTTCCAGCAGACGTTAAATCAATACAATCTCTTTCATTATTTAAATCGCGCATTTTACAAATGTATACTGTTCCTAGTGTTCCAAAATATTTTCATGTAGGTGAGCGAAAGCTATCAGTTTATCACACTCGGATAAGGAACAAATGCAGCGATTTAAAAAATGATTTGTTTCTTAATCATATATCTCCGAATGCAAATTGCAACTGTGGACACATTATTGAAGACGCCGAACACTTTTTATTTCGATGTCCTTTATATACTAATTCAAGATTACGACTCTTCCATTCACTTCGCAGATTCCATCCCTTAAACGAAAAATTATTACTTTTTGGATCAGAAAATTTAACATTTGACGAAAACTCTTTCATCTTCAGAACAATTCAAAATTATATCAAGGAAACAAACAGATTTGGATAATTTCGTTTTGCAGCCTGATCAACGTCTAGTAAACCTCCATCACCTCCCAGCTGACAAGAAATACATCTATTCTTTTCTTATTTTCTAGAGAGAGATAATACATATTTTATACCATCTATTAATATGTTTCATTGCCGGAATGTCATTGTCATATATAATTTAAGAGAATTTTCGTCCATGTCAACATTCATGTATAGCTGTCAAACTGTACGCACAAGCCTGTACAGTTTGGCAGGTATACAATGCGTGTATAATTTAAGACTCTAATCCATGTATGTTAAAAGGGAATGGCCGTACCTAAGTTGTTAGAACTTGTGGCCAGACCCATTTGCCAAATGTTAATTTCCATTGTTGTAAATTTCCTCATGTATGTATTATTTTTCGATGGCAATAAAATATGTTTAAACCATCAGACATAGTTTGAAAGACGATTTCTAATTACGGTACTCCGTTAGGGTAAAAGGATAATCCCACATATTTACCAGTATCTATGAAGGCGTTATGGTAAACAATGCCGTATACAGATAGGTGTGAAAAGAAAACGTGTCAAACTGTTACCAATCAGTCTAACTTGTTAAATCATTGTTTATTGATGAACTAAAATGTCTTATCTACACCTAAGTTAAAGCCGTAGTTACACCATTTTTGAATAGGAAAGCACTCCATTTTTATATTGTTCTTTCCATCGAGTGGTAACAGTTTAACTTGTCCATGTGTTGACTAAAATTACAACAACCTCTACATTCAGGATTAATATTCTGCGGATTTTATTTCTGCGGTGCCGTCCACGACCGCAGAAATAGCAGAAATAAAGTCCCCGCAGAAATAAAGTGCTATACGGTATTCATTATATAAAGTGGTACCTGTTGTATATGATGTATAACAACTGGTCATACCTAACAAACCAGCCGATGAAATGCCCGACTAATCAGAGCATGGGCAGGATTCTGCTCCTGTTTCTTTTTTTTTCCCATACAGATAACAGTATCATAATTACACTTATTTTAGATAAATGTTCACAGTAATCTTTGCAGCCATTTCAGAAGAACTGTGCTTTAAAAACAAGTTATATGGCATTAACCCTTTCCCAAACAAGACCTGGTTTTGACATCTCTAATTGAATTGGCTTGGGAAAACATTGAAACAAAAGAAGAAACTGCTGATAACCAGCAGTTTCTCCTTTTGCCTCAATATTTTCTAAGGTAAATTTCAAAGAAATTGTGTTTTACTTAACATCCATTTTGTTGCCTGTAGCAGCTTTTGAATTGGACTACCCTAAAATTTTGCTGTTTGGGAAAGGGTTAAATTAAACATGTGTTAGTTGGCAATTATTTTTCAAAGATTTATTCCAAAGAACCAAAGAGGCAGGAGTCTAATTAGTGGTTTCTAACTACGAGGGATGATCCAAAAGTAATGTCACAAACGTTGTTTTCAGTGTTTTAAAGAACGTATCGTCATGCAATTTTACATGCCATTAGATTAACATTCGTTTAATTCATACACAAATTTTCAGAAAGTTCCGCTTTATATTACAAATATAAACCGCATTTTCACATAGCGCATTGATGTCCTGCGCCGCACAACACACAACGTCATCGACGTCAAAATATATTCCTTCTCAAAATATCGCCCTCCGTATTTAATGCAACATTCACGGCGTTCGACCCACTTCATTAATGCATATACAAACAACTCATTCAGCAATGTCTTGAATGCATTCCTTGAATCAAAAATTTAGTCCCAGTTTTTTTAAGGTCGACGTGATTAATTTCTCTTAAATTGAGCTAAGGATGCAGAAATAACGCAATTGCCATATGGACGTTGGCGTCATTCCGATGCTCCACACGTCTAACGGCTCATTTTTCATCTTCAAAGGACTCATCCTCACACCCAAAATCGCTTGCACCAACGGTAGACGAGACTCCTATTAACAATCTGTTCTTTTTGGTTGAATTTATTGTTTCTGTTGCTCCAATTGGCTTTTTCTCCAAGCCTTTAGCAAAAGTTCAAAATTGCGCGTTGTGGGCTTTTATCCGATTCTGCCATTTTCCTGGTTGCGAGTGATGAATTTAATGAGATTTATTTAGTATTTCAACGCACAGATTTTATTGAAACGTTCTAAAATGGTTTAGCAATATCACGACATTGTGTCATTTAAATATCAGCTTAATTGCAGCGGTATTCTTTTAAGATAATGATAGAACATAAAGTAATGATAGTCTTCAAACGGATACTTTATGGCGTGCGGCGCACATGCACGATGTGGATCTTTTTCAGCATTTTATTATCTCGGATATATAAAAGATATTGAAATAATTCAGAAAAGCATGTTTCCAATAGGATAAGCTTGAATTACAAATCTTTATGTGTACAAGAATACACCGAATAACCAAACTATAGGCCCTGTGACATTACTTTTGGATCAACCCTCGTACAAGTAACAAACGAAAAATAAACATTGATATATTTACCTTGTCCAGGAGTAAAGTCAAATTTTATATCATTCAGCTCTCTTTTGTCATTTCTGAAAGAGAAGAAACCGCTCAATAAACAAACAATAATATCAACCCTTTCCCGAACGACAAATTTTTGGGTGTTCCAATTCAAAAGATGCTGAAGAAAGCAAAATGGATGTCGATAATGATTGAATTTATGTATGATATAGCATGGAAAACATTGAGACAAAAGGAGAACCTGCTGGTTATCAGCAGTTTCTTCTTTTGTCTCAACGTTTTTCCAAGTCTATTCAATTAGGGACGTCAAAACCCGGTCTTGTTTGGGAAAGGGTTAAAGAAGGCAAAGTCTAAATAGGGACGAAAGTATGTAGATGTCAATCTTTACCTTTGCAGAAATACTAGATCTATCAAGTCAAAATCCGAGGGCATTGCAGACCAGAAGACATGCATATGAATCAAAAATGCCTTTCTTTGGAATAGATAGGCAAATAAATTTCTGAAAATGTGACCTTGAAATGTGCTTTTGACAAAGGACATTGACCTCACAGACTAAGGAAAGGCCTAGCCAAACAGAATTCACTTAAAGGCCTGGGAAAACATGGTGGAAATGAAGAAATTGCTTATGACAAGTAATTTCTTAATTTCCTACAATACTTTCTACCAAACAATGTAAATTTCCATTCACTTGAAATTGTGGTCCCCAGCATTTCTTAATTTGGACCAGGCTGTCTAGTTATGGATTAAAATGGACTAACCTTAACCTCAACACAAGATTTATCGGTCCAGACGACTCTTCTTTTTTCTTCGTAACAACCGACAAATCACTATAATCAGTCGCTTGCTCCGGCGGGGTACTAGCCGTCGGTGTTGGCTGGCTGGGCACTGGCTGCGTCGTCCCAATTTGCTCCGGCGGAGGTTTCGGCTCATCCGAGGTAGCTTGTACAGGAACACTGTCAGGTTTTATCGACATTTTAGCGGCGTTTTCTGCCAGTTTTTCGACAGCTTCGTTGTCTTGCCCTTCTTCTGCTTTAACTCTTGGAGACTGTAAAAAAAAAACATTTGACAAAATGCAATGGTTTTCCAATGAATAAATGTGTTAAGTGAATACTAGAAAAAAATGATTGTTTCCTATCAGAGAGAAACATTTGAATGTACCCCACTGAAAAGAATTCTAAGAAATTATTTTGGAATTACGCTAGGATAAATTCTTTATTACTTTTGATAAATGAGGGAATCTTTTTAAAACATTACCATTACAGACTTTAAGAATGTCATCATCTTTTGAACAAATTTTCAGTATATTGGCACTTTCCTTTGGATCAATACGTAAAATTGAGTAAGGTTTTTTTTTTTAGAAAAAATATTTACCCTCATATAGGCATTTTTCTTCATATTCATGGTTTTACAATTAGGTTTATTTAAATAAACATCTGTTGAATGGACTTCATCAGTTAAATTTATCATCATGCATGAAACTAGTATCTTTCTACAAGAAAATGGCTAATAAGAAAGTTTGCTAACTCAATACAAGACTCAAATATGCACAGGGAGTATATATAGACCCAAAACACACAAATTTTTTAACTGCATTCATATTACAAAATAGCAAAATTATACTGAATATTATAGAATATAATTATCTGTGTATATGTTTTAATAATCGTTTCCATATTTATAATATAGATACAAATCAGCAGCAATCTGCAAGAAAAGGGTCAGTAATACATTTGAGACCAAAATCGATCCAGTTCAGCCTCAGTGTTTATACACAGCCTGATCAAGATCCAATTTGGTCTCCAGTAGCTTCTTCATTATCTGTGGCAATTAGGGCTGAAATGAGTATACAATTTTGTACCTGGGTACTTGCGCTTACTTGCTAATTACCTGTGGCTTACTTGGGTACCAGTACAAATAGATAATTTGGTTGGTTCAAACACTCTTTAGTAAAGGAAAAACCCACAATTAGGATAATGCAGATGAGTTGACTCAATGAATCAACTTGTCTGCATGTTCCTTCATGTAATAAAGGATTTCTTCGTTACCAAACAAGTCTGCATACCAAATACTATCATTGAAAACATGTTAGATCTATAAGCCTTCACTATTTTTAAGTAATTTTCAAAGTTTTTCAAAGACTAGATATGTTTAATTAACAATAAAAATTGAAAGCATAATTCAACTATCAGGTAATGGATAACAAATTTGTATTCGGGTACTGGAAATTTTGTACCCTACCTGCGGGTACTCATTTCAGCCCTAGTGCCGAACGACAAAATTTTAGATCGGCCCACATTCAAAGATGTTGCAGACGACAATTTCATGTGAATGAAATTTTACATTTTTTGGTCTTTTTGGGTAGAAAATATTGTGGGAAATGAAGAAATTGCTTGTCACAAGCAATTTCTTTGTTTTCCACAATGTTTTCCAAAATCTTTTTCTTTAGGGGAGTCAAAAGGAGTTAACGTGTGGTAATGGGTTAAAGAGCAGCATGTCTTGGTATGACTGATATATGACTAAAATATTTAATATTGCTACATAATAAAATACACAATATGCATTAAGCTTAAATTGACAATGGTAGCATATGATTAACTCTTTCGCTGCCAAATTTCCTGGAATTGTCCTATTTCCAGTGCCAAATTTTGGAAACTTCATAAGAGGGCTTATCAGTTTATAGAACAGGCCCGTAGGAAGCAATTTCATATTGGGGGCTAAAGCCCTTGTCCTGAATATTGGGGGGGGGGGGGGGGGGCTAATTTGGATTTTCCCAAAATTTACAGTGTAAAATTAAGAAAATTCGGCATTTTTGCCTAACATAGGGAGGGGGGGGGTGTTACTAAGCACCCCATCCCCCCTGTTCCTACGGGCCTGTAGAATAGTAAAGAATCATTGTCTGATAATATTAAGGTGAAACTTTCAGGAATCATTGCACATAAATTGTTTTGCCTAATTGCATACTTTTTATCAGGCAGTTTGATCAGATGACCTTGCCATTGACCTTGAATGACCTCATTAAGGTGTTGTTTGAAAGTCGCCGATCAGCGACATTGGCAGTCTCCTATGATTCGCTTATTGGCGACATTGGCAGCTAAAGAGTTAAAGAGCAATGCTAATATGTATAAAATCTGCTTATATGTATAAATACATTCAATTTATGAAAGAGATACCAGTTATAGTTTAAATATTATCACCCATGTCATTTATGGACATAGGATAACTGCTACCTAGGAAACTTAAGTATTTCTTTTCTGTAGAAAGTAATGAGAATACATGCATATCGATTGAATAGCGGAGAATCTGCATACGTTTGCATGGTTTATAAGTACTATGAATAAGAGAGTGTTAGGTTGCTATGTGGATGGAAAACCTCCAAAATGCTGCTAAGTCAAATGATGCATGAATTGCAAAATTAATTTTCAATTCTAGTGTCAATCAGTTTCAATAAAACAAGTTGCTTTGCCATAAAAGCAGATCTACTTAATTTGTATTATGAGATGAATGTGATTCTTTTTTTGCCAACTTGGTAGTTCTGGTTTGACACTGATTCTTGTTTATTTCTACACAAAAGATCATGTTAGACCAAACATAATGTTATAGAAATCCTTATTTTGGGTACATTCAATTTGCAAAATGTTTAGACATTTCAGTCATCCTAACATAATAATTTAATTTTCATTTGTAATCCTATTCACATACATCAACCCTAACCCAAACAATACAATTTTAGACTTGCAAAATGCAGATGATACAATAATTTGTTCTCAAAAGCAGAATTGTTGTATATTCATGTACAAGAAATATGGTAGGAAAAGGAGAAACTGCTTTTGCTAGTTAAAAGCACTTTATTCTTTTTCCATATTTATTTTTTAAAAGCATTCAATGAAACAGTTGTACACAGGCTATGTAATATTGTTAGTAAAATTACCCCTTTCTAAGATTTGTACCTATTCACGTTTTCATGATTCTTTTTTTAACCCATTACCTGGCGGCAAAATTTTTGACTGGTCTGAATATAAAGATGTTGCAGATGACATTATCAAGTGAATAGAATTTTGCCTTTTTTGGTCTTTCTGTGTGCAAAACATTGAGGGAAATGATAAATTGCTTGCCTTCATTTTTCACAATGTTTTTCAAAGCCATTATCTAGTTGGGCGGTAAAGTGTCATCATGTGGGAATGGGTTGAGCTTTCTCTGAAAGTTTGTAAAAGTGATATCTTGAAAACACACCACTTTTCCGTGCATGAATATTAATTTCTAAAACAACCCTTGGTTTTGTAACTCTTACTAATGACAGCTAAGGAAAACATTGATAACCAGCGCTTTCTCCATTTCCCTAAAGTTTTTTCTATGCAAAAACTTACACACTTTCCTTTTCTTGTTGATCAAAAATTCAATTAAATTGTTATTTTTACATTGCTAACCCATTCCCACATGATGATGCTTTTTTGACACTCAACAAGATACAAGCTTTGGAAAACATTGTGGAATATTTAGAAATTGCTTAAAACAAGCAATTTCTTCATACATGGCTCATTACAAGCAATTTCCTCATTTCCTACAATGCTTTCTATCCCAAAACAAAACAAATTCTTTGAATTTGGACAAGAGAAACATTTTGCTGTCTCAGACTCTGGTAATGGGTTAAAAAGCTTACCTCCTCTGGGTTTTCAGCAATAGATTCCATGGCCGGATCTTGACTCTATAAGATAATAGATAACAACCTACTACCTTACTGCTAAGATTAGATTCACTGATTTCACGGTGGAGATTGTGCATGATGGGATGGATAAGGAATACGGACAAATTTGCCTCGCTTCAGGTAAGAAATTGTGCAATAATTTTTTTTATTTCTGCGTCAATTTTCAAGCGGTTTGATGCATGTACCCCGAATGCTGAACTATTTCCTCAGATATATGACTTGTTTGTAGAATCTTTGTACTTTGTCCAAAAATTGATCCCAACCGATCAGAAAAACAACAAAAAATCCAGGTCCTTTTTCCAGTTTAAGAAAAGTACAAGGAGTTTCCAGATAAGTAATACATCTGAGACAAGAGGACCATGATGGTCCTATATCGCTCACCTGAACATAGGTGACATGAGCAAAAATGGTAATTTTGTCAATTGAAAAGGCATATAACTAAGGACTTTCTGTTATGATCAGAAGCTACAGCATAGGGATAATTATTTGAGAAAAGATTGTCTTATAATTTGAGAAAAGATTGTCAAACACTGCCCTCTTTATCATATTTATATGGAACCCAGTCAACCCACAACATAGGGGAACTATTCACTGAGCAGATACAATTTGATTCAGATTAAATCTTTTCCTAACAGCATAACATCAGTGCAGTAGAATTAAAATCTGCTGTAACTAACAAAACAGAATGTTGAGCAAGACTGCATTCGTGTACAAAAGTGGCCAGAAAATGATGAGGCAAAAGATGCAAATATAGGCTATCAGCATTTTCTCCTTTTGCTATAACATTTTCCCAGCATTTTCAATCAGTGAGCCAAAACCTGCTTAATCCCTTCCCAAACTGAAAAGGAATAGACTGTTCCAATTAACCCTTTCCAAAACAAGACCTGGCTTTGACGTCCCTAATAGAAAATGCTTGGGAAAAGATTGAGACAAAAGAAGAAACTGCTGATAACCAGCAGACTCTCCTTTTGTCTCAATATTTTATGTGCTATATTTTACACAAATCCTGTCTTTGTCGACTTTCATTTTGACGTCTGTAGTGGATTTCTAATTGGAAAAATTACACTTGTGTCGTTTGGGAAAGGGTTAAAAAAAAAAGAACATAAAATTGATATGGATAAAGAAAGGATTCATGCACAATAAAGCAGATAAAATATTGAGACAAAGGGAGAAAATTACTGATCATCAGCCTTTTCTTCATTTGACTCAATATTTTCCCAAGCCTTTTCTAATTATTTAGGGATGTCAAACCAGGCATTTTCAGGAAAGGGTTTAATCAAATAAGAGAGGTTAAGGGCTTTCCTAATTGTAAAATATCTTTCAATGTTTATCAAACCCTGTGATGAGGGTATTCATTTGAATGATCTAACCAAAACTATTTAAATGAGTACCAACAACAAAGGATAGTTTAAATAACAAATAGAATTCTATTTACCCCTTTTAACCTGCAGCTCCCCATTCTGGCCTGTCTAATGTAAACATGTGTCCGTCTAAAGTAAACATTTCCCTGTATTTGTTGATATTATGGGGATTAGACCTATCCCCAGTGGGGGATCAAAACCTCGTAACTCCAGCTTTGTCGAGCTGTAGTTATGAGGTTTTGACTCCCACTAAACATATTATACCTGGTTGATTTTTTAAGAATTTTCTTAGGATTTCTGGAAGTTTGACCCTGCCACACCCACATTTTTTGACAAATCTTAAAATTTGTGGACAAATTTTCAAAAGAGTCACTAAAAGAACATTTCTGCCAAGTTTGGTTCAAATTGGCCCAATGGTTGATTTTTAAAGAATTTTCTTAAGATTTATAAGCCCCGCCCTGCCACGCCCACATTTTTTGGCCAATCAAAAATCCGCGAACAAGTTTTAAGAAGGGTCACTCAAGGAACATTCCTGCCAAGTTTGGTAAAAATTGGCCCAATGGTATAGGAGGAGAAGATGTTTAAAGAAATTGTGGACGGACGGACAGACGGACGGACGGACGGACAGACGACGGACGGTGAGCGACCACAATAGCTCACCTTGAGCACTTTGTGCTCAGGTGAGCTAAAAAGGGCTCAGTAAGGCGGAGTACATGCAACAAACTGCATGAAAATTGACGTAGGAATAAGAAAGTTATTGCACAAATTCCTACCTGAAGCGTGGTTAATTTGGCCATAGTCGTTACCATTTCGCTTTCTGGTCCGTTGGGACGATATTTTGGAAATACCACGAGTTATCTAATATGTCATACATCCGATGAAAGAGCTTGGTAAGGCGGGGTACATGCAACAAACCTTTTGAAAATTGACACACAAATAAGGAGTTATTGCAAAAAAACAGAATTGAGATTATTTTGTCCGTATTCGTTATCCATCCCATGATGCACAATCTCCACAGTGGGTTTGGGTTGTACACTATCCAAAATCCTATTTCTACATCTCTTTCTAAAGGCCAGGTCACATACTATTCTGCGTCCATATCACGTCCAAATCACATCCAAAATTATACTGCGTGGGTCCCCTGCTTTAGACGTGCTCCGGCAGTAATGTGGACGCGGAATGGTGTATGTGACAAGGCCTTTAGGAAAACATTGAGACAAAAGAAGAAAATGCTGATATTAAGCATTTTCTTCTTTTCACTCATTATTTTCTGAAGCAGTTTTCAAATCGGATCAGACTAAATTTTTGCTGTTGTATTAACCCTTTCCTAAACAGCAAAATTTTAGGGTGGTCCAGTTTGAAAGCTGTTGCAAACGACAAAACAAGAGCTGTCCGAAGACAGCGCGCTCGACTTTCTAAGTTGCTTAGTATAAAGGGGGCATAACTCCAAATATAGTGGAGCCAGGGTCATGGGCCCTGATAGTCAGGTAGAGGGTGTGATGGTGAATAAGTATTCTAAGTTTGGGTTGAATCACTTTGATAGTATGGAAGTTATTGATGTTTGAAAAAACTTTAACCTTTGTTGCAACACCGACGCCAACGCCAACGCCGATGCCCGGGTGACAGTATAAGCTCTCATTTTCTTCGAAAAGTCGAGCCAATTAATGTTAATTAAGCTTGGATTTGTGTACAATATTGCTCAGAAAATATTGAGGCAAAAGGAGAAAGTGC
This sequence comes from Fragum sueziense, assembly GCA_963680895.1. Taxonomy (NCBI): domain Eukaryota; kingdom Metazoa; phylum Mollusca; class Bivalvia; order Cardiida; family Cardiidae; genus Fragum; species Fragum sueziense. Next base: position 44,971,328 of record OY804606.1, on the reverse strand, counting down.
TGATTGTCAGTACTTTCTTCTTTTGCCTCAATGTTTCCCAAGTCTCATCTATTAAGGACATCAAAATCAGGTTTTGTTTGGGAAAGGGTTAATGTTTAGGAGAAGGTGAATAGTATAGATCCAGCAGTGAATGGGAACCATGTTCCTTTCAGAAACAAGCTTGGCAACCTACTACCTTGCATTAACAAACCCTCATTCTCACATCATGCATGCATAAATGTCTTGATCATGACACTCATTCCATTAAAATCATTCAAAACAAGACGACTGTCTGTGAATGCAATATTCTAGCAAAGTTTGCCTTTTAAAAGAGATTGAAAAACTTAGTAGTGCGATTAAGTTTTTTGATCTCATGAAAAAGGCAAACTTTGCCGAAATATTGAATTGAGTATTTTATTGTAGTAATTACTTAAAAAAAGTTTGGCTTCTATGGATTTTAATGTTTTTCAGTTGCATTTGAGTCATACTGCCATGGGTGGAGCACCTAAACAAAGATTCATGTTTTTTCCTTAACCAGTACTGTACTACCACAATATCCTTTCCCTACCTTATTGATCAAAATGTTCCTTACTTAGATACAATGTTTATGTACTCTATGCATATATCAGTCATGGTATAAAGATGCAACTGATCAAGTAAATTTTGCAGAGATGTAATTTGTACCATTCTCTTGCATACTTGATTATTTACCTGTTCATAGGTCAAATATGTAGACTAATCCAATCACTGAATTCTAATTGAGTTTATTGTGGTTTTACGCTGTTTTCAACTGCCAGGGTTATATCGCGCCCCTGGAGCACCTAACCATGAATTCCTGTTGTTTCTCAAACCAGTACTACAACACCCTTACCGAGCCTCCAGCTGCTCGCCCACTTAGGTTAACAATTTCAAACCCATTGGTGGGTGACAACTTTGTCAGAAAAGGTATTTGCTGCAGCTGGGTATCGAACCCAGGACCTCTCGAATGAGAGGCAGATGGGCTACCAACTACTGAATTCTAAAGGTCAAATTCAATTGAAAGGAAATTAAAGGGACTCAGAATACATGATAATAGGCTTCCGAAAATCATGGAACCATCAAGAAGCATGCCTAGAAGCACTAGGTGCACAGCACTACCTCAGGCCAAAATCAAAAAAGCTTCAAAGCTTGAGTAGCAAGTTATTTACTTTCTTACGAGAACCAGTTTACCATTTTAGTTAACCAATTCTTACATGACACCTTTTGACACCCTAGAAGATAAACGCTTTGTAAAGCGTGGTTGAAATTGAAGTAACTGCTAGTGACAAGCAATTTCTTCATTTATCAGAATGTTTTCAATCTAGAAAGATCAATAAATGCAAATTCTTATTCACTTGAAATTGTCGTCTGCAACATCTTTAAATTCGAAACTTTTGCCATTTGGGAAAGAATCAAGACATGGTAGGTAAGAAAGATAGTGACTTAAAAGGCCAAAAAGATCTAAAATTCAAATAAAATACATTGCTTAAAGTTTATTTCCTACGTTGTCATTCTGTTTAGGAAAGTGTACAACAAAGGAAAAACTAAAAGGGTGGGTGAGCAATCAGTCAACAACAAAGTGCTTCCAAATAAAATTTATATTTAACAAAACAGCATCCTCTTTTCCATTCAGTCATTGCAAAAAATCTGAAAGGATTAGCTACATGGTAAATAATTTTAAGGCTTTTGAGCATAGGTAAGCTGCAAGCACTTGAAATATGGAAAAGGGGTAATACAAGTTCAAGCTTTCAATGATAATGATACTTAAATAACAATATATTAAACTGCTAAATTGAAAACAAAAATAATGTGTTTGAAATATGATTATAAAATTTATAAATACATGTATATGATTTATAAATGTAGTAACCCTAAATGTAAGTTCCTCAAAAACAAGCAAGGTTGGTTACATGTAACATATAAAACAAAACTCATTGGGTTTCAGGGTTTTGCTTGAAACAAGCTATTCAATAATTGATTGTCATAAAACAGAATATTGTTTTTTAATTAAACTTTTGTGTTAAGTTCTAATGAGTCTATCACAATAACCATGCATAACCTTTACAACATTAAAAACACACACAAAAGCATTAATCATGCAAATTTATAATTGGAATCACCAAAATATCTTGTTGTTTGTGAAAATATTAAATTACCAACATAATTTAACCTTCGTCTTAACATCTGAATATTCATTGATGGCAATAACATATCAAAAATTTCTATATACAGCAAACTTAACATATCAAAATGTTAGAATATCTATAAAAGGAAAGTAGAACTTAGAAGTGACATAGAAATGCAAATCAGCACCTTAATAACAGATACTGCTTTTCCATTCTATACTTTAAACAGTCAAGCTGAAATGTGTACAAGGCTATTTCTAAGATCATCATGATCTAATAGAAAAGATAGTGAGATACTATTGAACTTAACTTGGAGAAATCAACATAAAAACTTGGAAAACATGCTCGGAATCTGAACACAACACAGAAATATAAGAACATATAACTTATCAAACTTTATGAAAACTATGTCATAAATTTGCACATGGACATCAACTTCCCCCATTGACTCCAACTAAGTTTTTTTCTAAAAGACCCCCCCCCCCCCATTGGAAAAAGATGTATTTGTGAAATACAAAATGCCCCCAATCCTCCTCAAAGATACCAAGATACTAAATAGGAAATTTAATAAGGCATTGACTATGATTGACTTTGTTGACCTAAACCCTAAATGAGATTTACTGATATAAATGTGAAATACTTATAATATTTAGTTCTCTAAAAAAATTCGTTAAAGATGTTCACATTGTTATATGAAATATTTGAAAGAATACAGCAACATTGTTCTAGAAAAATAAGATGTGTTTGTGAAACCGCTAACATGGTATTAAAATCAAAGAAAATTTTTTGCCTTAAGCAATACACATGGGAAACATAAAAACCCTATTAGTTATGTTTCAAAAGTAATTGCAAATGCAGACAAGCAGAGAAATGTATAAGCAGACAAGCACAGAACCAGACAGACAGACAGACAGAAAAAATGCCCCAAAATGTATTCTAATTATGTGGAGACGTTATCATATGACCCTTAACTCTTTCCTAAATGACAAAATATTAGTGTAGTCCTATTTTTCTTATGCATCAATGTTTTCCCATGGGACCTAAAAACCAGGTCTTGTTTCCGACAGGGTTCAAATTACAGAACAATGGGGTAGGGTTTATTCAGAGAGCTACATACCCGTCCAAGATGTGACGCGGCCGCTTGACCCTCCTCGGACATAGCGTCCATTTCATCATCTGACCACTCCCACTCACCGTCCTCCGTCTTGTGTAGTCGACCACTTGAGCCAGGCACTCGCTTTACCTAAACAAGAAAAGACTAAAACTGGCACAAAGAGAAAGAAAAATACCCCCACTTGCTCTTTGTCACTGAAAAAGTGCTTTAGGATTGCGATATTTACCTTTGACCTACTTGACCCACAAATGATACTGTATGTGTAGATATTTTCGCGGAGCGAAATTTTCGCGGTAGGGTCTCAATTTCGAGTTTTACAAATATTCGCGCAACTTTGAATTCGCGGAGAGACAAAATAAGAATTCTTAATTTCGCGCACAGTAAAATGAATGTAGGTGCTGGGTAAAGACTTTTTTTTCTTTTTTTCAGTATCTTAAACAGTCGGGACTGGGATTATTCGGGAGTTGGATTAATTATTACTAATTATTTTCTTTATGCATTCTAATAAAGGGTTTGTTACATGTATTTCAAACCAAACAATGCCAAACAATACATTGTCCGATAAAGTGTTAAATGGTTATTCACAGTTTTATTGTTCAATCAGTTTTGAAACATGTATCTTGTCACCTTCTTTATTCAACATATTTAGTCAATAAAACATATACATGTACGAACTGAATGTATATTCATGTAATGTTTATAATAAACATACAATTCAAATTACGCGAAAATTAAACTTTTCAGGAAGAATTTGGAGTACAAATATTTGCGCAATCATGAATTCGCGGGCCGATGGTCTAGCGCGAATATAGCGAAAATTAGAAGCCCGCGAATATTTCTACACATACAGTAGGCCACTTCGTTCGGTCAAGAGCAACAACTGTGTAAAGTTTCATGATCCTAGGTCAAACAAAGTCTGATTGTGACCCTGACTTTTGACAACCATGACCTAAAACAATAGGAAACCTCCTTGGGTCATGGTCCTATGTCAGAAGGTTCTTTAGTTAGAGCACAGTAACAGAAATTCTATGGACAGATGGATGAACAGACAGACAGACATGGTGAAACAAATATTACTCCCTCTACTTCATAGGTGCGGGATATAAAGATATAATAAAAGCAATTAACAAATCAAAGTAATTATTGACCTAATGCACAATGCATGAATTGCATAACAAATTGTAACTAACACAAACAAGAGTTGTCCGCGGACAACGTAGCTCGCCTATACGGGAGCTTGTCACAAAAAAAGCAGTTCAAGGTTAAAGGTCAAGGTCACTAGGTCAAAGGTCATGGTCTCAAGGTCAAGGTCATGACATGAGGTATCCATATCTGAAATATCAAGGCTCCATCTGTAATAGTGCATGAGATATAGGCCAGGTTAAAGTTTTTTAAAAGTAGGTCAAACTCCAAGGTCAAGGTCACTAGGTCAAAGGTCATGGTCCCCAATGAAAGGTCTTGGCAGGAGGTATCCATGTGTGATGTATCAAGGCTGTATCTCAAATAGTGCCTGAGATATAGACCAAGTTAAAGTTTTTGAAGATGCGACGCAACGCCGACACTAGGGCTGTGACATTAGCTCCCCGGACATAGTCCCGGCTTGCTAATTATCAGAAATTGTTAATTATGTAATAAATATTGAGATTTAGTATTAAAAGAACTACCACCTACCTTTTGTGGTGTAACAGAGGAACCCTCAGCTAACAAAGTCTTCACAAGGAAAGTTCTATCCTGCAGCGGAAAAATGGATATAACATCATACTCTAATCTAACCCTTTCCCAATCAAGACCTGATTTTCATGTCCCTGTAAGTAAAGGCTTGTGAAAACATTGGGGCAAAAGAAGAAAATGCTGAAGACCAGCATTTTCTCCTTTTGCCTCAATATTTTCCATATTATATCATATACAAATCCCATCCTTAATGACATCCATCTTGTAAGCTGCAGCAGGTCTCTAATTGGACCTGTCCAAATTTTGCTGTTTGGGAAAGGGTATTTATTTGGATCTTAAAACACATACATTACCCAGTGAAATATTATTTATACTGAGTTGCTAGATTAATTGATGCACAGAATATCTATCTAGTCACTCCTTTAACATTTATCTTGAAATAGTTGCAAAGAAACCCGCCACTAGATATCTCTCGATGCTCATAATTATATCTTACTGACATGTGGTCAGCCCCGTAGGAACAGGGGTAGGAGTGGTAGTACTAGGCCCCCCTAAATTGGCCAAAAATTCCGAATTTTCCCTACTTTTTGCTCTGAAAATCTAAGGATTTAATTTAGCCCCCCCCCCCAAATATTCAGACATAGGAGCTTGCTTCCTACATTGGCATTCTCCTCTATTGCAAGCAACTGGTTTGACAAGGTGCACAAACTTCAAATTGGCAGAAAGTCCTTACCTTTGCTTTTTTGATAAAGTCATGTTTTAATAGCTGCTTTGCAGTGGGCCTGAAAGAAAATGGTCAAAGTTGGAGCTGTTTCTTAACAAGAGTGCCACAGTCACAATATCGTCACTTTTCAACAAAAAACCTCGTAATTAAGCTGCAGTTATGAGATTTTTGATGAAAAGTGACAATATACACCACTTTTTGCATTAACTCCCCTTTCTCCTTGAAGCATCACAATAATGCAAAACCTTACAATATGCCCATGGTCAGATGATTCGGAACATTTTCTGAAATTTCCATCCAAATCATTCATAAATGACCATAAATGTAGGAGGAGTTGTTAGCAAAATTTGGATGTACATGCATCAGGGTGGGGGTTCGATTACAGTCACCTGTAATCGATTATTAATCAATTACATTGGGAAAATTATGTAATTGATTAATAATCGATTACTCTAATTTTCACATGTAATTGAATACATTCGATTACTTTTGTTAAAGTAATCATGATTACAGGGTGATTACATTCGATTACTTGCTTATCCTTTCCCAAACATGACCTGATTTTGACATCTTTAATAGACAATGCTTTTGAAATCATTGAGTCAAAAGAAGAAAATGCTGAGAATCACTATTTTCTCCTTAAGCCTCAATATTTTCTATGCCAAATTGTACATGAACACTATCTTTATAAACATCCATTTTGTAATCTACATCAGCTGCCAAAATGGAACTGTTTAACCTTCTGTTGCTTGGGAAAGGATAAAAAATCAAAACATGTTTAGCACTGCGAAATCTTTTCAGAAAATAACATGAAATGTTGAATGACAATATTATTGATTGATTGATTCTTTTATTTCCTCCTTGAAAAGAAGAGCATGACAATACAAACATACAAACAGACATGACAATACAAACAAATACAATAGCATTTACAGTGACCGACAAAAAATGAAAAGAAAAAGAAGGGACAATCTATGCATGAATGAATGCAAAGCTATACTTCTAATATCAATTATTGGAGCATTGCTAATTAAATGACAAAAATGTCGTAACTGTGGCCTAAATAGACCCCAGTTACGACACCCCAGTCATTATGAACAACGCTTATTCATTTCATACTGAAAAATTGTAGTTATGTACATTCATATAGGCCTACACATAACATTCTGTGATAGCATACTGTAGAAATTCTTGTCATTCGAATAATGCTATTGATGCATAGTTATCATTATTCGTGATCATAGCATTTGATGAAATGCAGGATATATATAGGATATCGCTTGGTCTACCTGAGCAGTATTTTCAAAATATTGCGCAAGTCCACCAAGCATATCGATCAGCTGTTCTTGAGGTGTTTTCTGAAGTAGGCTTCTGTACTGACGTTGTCCCAAAACATGACAAATAGAGCGCCAGAGTTGCAATCTTATGGCGTTATTATAAGTACAGAAAATTAGCTTGTGCAATGTACATTTATCGACAACCTTTTGGCATTTATTACATATTTGAGGGACCTCATAAGAACAAAGCATGCAAAGTATATAATTTGCAGAATACATGTAGCCCTTCCAGATATAGGGGTCACGAATACGACGCCAAATACAGGAAACGTCGTTTTGTGAAAATAAAACTTCAAACTGTACGTTTGTTATCTTTGAGCCTACACTTTGGCGTAAAATAGAATCCTGTTTTTCATGGACCTTATATTTTACAATGGACCGCCAGGCTAATTTTGGCGGGAAATATGAAGTGCTCAAAATATCCAAACAGACCGTACTTTGACAGAATTAAACAAATATCGGGAATGAAACCATGCTGTGTGCAAGAATAACTATTCATATACCTTACTGATCTGTGAACAAAAATACTTTTTGCGAGATAATCAGATGATAATCTGCATAATTGACCAAGAAAAATCAATTTCCTGTAATCTATTTCTGCAATAATCGGCAACGCACCGATAGATGCGCGAGATACTGCATTATTACATTTTCTGGGCAGTTTTTGAATAGTTTTAACGCAAAATGAATGAGCGCGCTCTAATTTAAGACTATTTGTGCGGGAAATGCCACTCCATAGGTCACAACAGTATAATGCAGAATTTAAAACGATTGATTTGTACATAGTACGTAGAGATATCGGATTAAAATTTCCGGATTGGAGTATGCTAAGAGTCTCACCTGAATATTACGGTCCTATAAAAACTATACAGTTTATAAAACATATAATATTATTTTACCCTTTCCCACACAAGTCATTGATGCTTTTGGACGCCCTTCAAAATAAAGGCTTTGGTAAACATTGTGGAAAATGAAGAAATTGCTTGTGACAAGCAATTTCTTCATTTTCCACTATGTTTTCTACCAAGGAAGACCAAAAAATGTTAAATTTTTTTCAATGGAAATTGTCGTCTGATACACCTATGATTTTGGACTAGGCTAAAATGTTGTTGTTTGGTAATGGTAATATTTAAAACTATTCTCAAATAGTGACATACTTTGATAACCTCTGTAGATATGGCGGGTTTAGAAAGCCTTAACAGAAAATGGCCATAATCAGCACTTTCTCCTGGTTATTTCTATGTGAAACAGGATCAATTTGCTGTCTACAAATTTCCTTTTGTTTTAGAAAAAAAATTATTTGGGAAAGGGTTTATTCTATAACTAATATTGCATCTTATCATAAATAGTTTCTGGAAAGTTGAGAGACTGTGGTTAAAGTGGTCAAAGTCTCCTCATTAGGAAAGGAGTCAGGAACTTCAAAATAGCCCATGATCGAAGGACATAGCTCTTGTCACAATGTCAGACCCCAAGAACATTTGCATCCAGAATAATACCTGATCCTTCATGTTAACTTCATCAAATCTCTCAAAGTTGTCAAAATGTATAATACTAAAATTAGCCTGGGGGAAATAAACACCTTTTGTTTAAGTTTCACACTATAGCAATCAATATTGTTCTTTATGTAAAAAGGTGTGAAGTACATGTTTTTTTTTTTCAACCCAAACAACAGTATTCATTTAAATTCTCTCCCAAATGATGCACTTCTATGTATGCACTTTCTTCTTTTCTCTAAATGTTTCCAAAACAATTCCTATCAGGTATGTCGAAACCTGATCTTGTTTGGGAAAGGATCTCCAATACAAACTTTTTTTTACTTATCATTAGCAGTCCAAAATTGGGACTTTATTATGTTTTACAGATTAATTACAATTAAAAAGAGTTTTTACTTTTGTCTTAACTTAAAATGATGTCATGTATTTTCAATAGACAAATATTGATTTTTCTGAAATTCATGTGGGGTACTTCATAACATTTCTATGTTCCTTGAAAACAATTTTTATATATTAATTTGATTCATAATTTTTCTGCAAGTAATCGAAAGTAATCGAAAATGTAATCGATGATTACATCAATTTTTAAGTCTGTAATCGATTAAATTACGATTACATGTAATCGAAACTCCCTTCGATTACAGATTACTGTCGATTACTTGAGAAAATGTAATTGATTACAATCGATTACGATTACAGATTACGATTACCCCAACCCTGACATGCATATGGACAAAAAGAAAAGATGATACCAATATACGACTTCCTTAGAAAGTTGAAGGTAAAGCTACTTCTATTGTATGCAAAAGCTTAAGGTTGATTGAGGTCTTACGCCCCTTTACCATGGTCATATCCTGGCGGCTGGAGCAATTAACCATGGATTTCTGTCATTTCTGATGCCAGTACTACCACAACATCCTTACTGAATCTCCAGCTGCTCGCCCAAATAGGTTAACGATTATCAAACCATTGTTGGGTGACAATAATGTCAGTAAGGATAATTCCCATGGCTGGGGATCAAACTTGGGACCTCTCAAGTGAAAGGCAGATGTGCTACCATAGCGAAAGCTAAAAAGGCCCCCTGATCTATAGGTGTGGTAGGAAAGTAAAGGCAAAACAATTGAGATTTTGTTTCAAGATTGGGTTGTTCAATCGCTAAGTTTATACATTTGATGCAAAACACTTATGAACCTAGTACATAGAATCATAATGCATATCTACCTTTTCTCTGGCTCTTTCTTTAAACAGTCACTGATGAATTTTCTGAACACTTTACTATATGATTTATACTGATCTTTATCGTCGGCTCCCATATCTAATGACGGGGGATCATTTTGTAATGTCAACATGAGTACCTACAATGAAATAGTAATTTTCTTACGAATCATAAAACAAATAAGTGAATTAGGGTGGGTTATTCATGAAAGACTTTTTAAGTGCATGAAAATGTATATTTGGTTGAGTTGAAGTTAAAAGCCTCCTTTAACAATATTTAAGTTGTATTGCAGAGGCTAGAGCATATAACCAGATTCCAATTATTTCTACCAACTACACTATAGCAACATCTTTTTTGACCCTACAGCTGCATATTTCACTTAGCTTTCCAATTTTCTACCTCTTGATTGATTAGTGTCGATTAGGGTTGAACACCTCTTTCAACTGCTATGGTCATATCGTAGTGGCTGGAGCACCTAACCATGGATTCCTGTCATATCTCATAACAGTACTACCAAAACATCCTTAGTATTTTCTTTACTGAGTCTCCAGCTGCTTGCCCACAAAGGTTAACAACCTCTTGATGTAAGACAAAAGTAAGAAATGATATCCAGCAGAATTGAAAGAAAATAAGAAAACCATAAGATAATTATAGTAGTTCAAACATACCTTCATTGGAGGGAATTTATGATAAGGTGCAGTTCCTGTTGCTAGTTCTATAGCTGTTATGCCCAAACTCCAAATATCTGCCTTGAAATCATAACCAGTTACCTTCAATGTACACATAGTAATTGTGCTCATCATGAAAATATGAGCATATTGTCGCTTTTCAACAAAAATCTTGTAACTGCAGCTTGTTTCAAGCTGCAGTTACGAGGTTTTTGTGAAAAGCAGCAATAATAAACATTAGTTTCAACAGAAAGAACATCATGGGAATTTATGATAAGGTGCAGTGTCTGTTGCTAGTTCTATAGCTGTTATACCCAAACTCCATATATCTGCCTTGAAATCGTAACCAGTAACCTAAAATATACACATAGTAAATGTGCTTATCATGAAAATATGAGCATATTCAATATTTAAAAGTAACATAATTTCATCAGATAGAACATCATGGGAATTTATGATAAGGTGCAGTTCCTGTTGCTAATTCTATGGCAGTGATGCCCAAACTCCAAATATCTGCCTTGAAATCATAACCAGTTACCTAAAATATATGTGTACACATTTTTAGAATAATTGATTGTGATTTAATCCCTCTTTCAACTACCGGTACTATGTACAGCCATATTGTGCAGCTGGAGCACCTAACCATGGACTCATTTCTCACACCAGTACTATCACAACATCCTTATCAAGCCTCTTGCACTATCAACAGTCCTATGGCCATAGCTCTTTCATATAAGCATAAGCTTTAGATATATGTGTAAATGTAAGGCTATAACAGCAATACCCAGTACATGTCAATATGTCAATGATTCCTAACCATCTCAAATTAACAACTTTAGGTTAAACTGCAAACATGGGCAGTATAATTTTACCACAGGCCAAATAACTACAATGGGTTTTATAAACCTTAATCCATTTCCGCTTTTTGATGTTCATTGTCAGAAATGAAGAAATTGCTCCTGAAAAGAAATTTCTTCATTTTCTAACAATGTTTTCTACCCAAAAATACCAAGGAATTTTGAAATTCTTGAAACTGTCTCCTGTGGCATTTTTGAATTTATCAATTTTTCTACCTGGTAATGGGTTAATGAAAATAAACTTTGACAGTTAATATACCTGTTCCATGACTTCTGGGGCCATCCAGCAAGGCGTACCAACAAATGTATGTCTGACAGAGTCACGAGTTTGATCCTTCCCAGTAGCCAGCCAGGCAGATACTCCAAAATCTGAGGAATAAATAAGATAATCAATTGATTGATTGATTAAGAGCCATCCAGCAGGGTGTCCCAACAAACGTATGTCTGACAGAGTCACGAGTTTGATCCTTCCCTGTAGCCAGCCATGCAGATACTCCAAAATCTGAGAAATAAACCAGATTATTGATTAGAGGTGGACTACCTTAAGGTAAATTTACCTGTTCCATGACCTCGGGGGCCATCCAGCAAGGTGTCCCAACAAATGTATGTCTGACAGAGTCACGAGTCTGATCCTTCCCTGTGGCCAGCCACGCAGAAACACCAAAATCTGAGGAATAAATAAGATAATCAATTGATTGATTAATTAGGAGCCATCCAGCAGGGTGTCCCAACAAATGTGTGTCTGACAGAGTCACGAGTTTGATCCTTCCCTGTAGCCAGCCACGCAGACACACCAAAATCTGAGAAATAAATAAGGTAATTAATTAGGGTTGGACTACCTTAAGGTAAATTGACCTACTCCATGACCTCGGGAGCCATCCAGCAGGGTGTACCAACAAACCTTCCCTGTGGCCAGCCACGCAGACACTCCAAAATCTGAAATATAAACCAGATAATTGATTAGAGGTGGACTACCTTAACCCTTTCCCAAACAACAAAAACTTAGGATGATCCAATTTGAAAGTTGCTGCAGACCACAAAATGGATATTGAAAAAGAAAGGATTTTTTGTACAATATAGCTAAGAAAATATTGAGACAAAAGGAGAAACTGCTGGTTATCAGCAGTTTCTTCTTTTGTTTCAATGTTTTCTCAAGCGTTTCCTATTAGGGACGTCAAAACCAGGTCTAATTCGGGAAAGGGTTAAGCTAAATTGACCTACTCCATGACCTCGGGAGCCATCCAGCAGGGTGTCCCAACAAATGTATGTCTTACAGAGTCACGGGTTTGATCCTTCCCTGTAGCCAGCCACGCAGATACACCAAAATCTGAAGAATAAATAAGATTTATTGATTGATTGGTTAATGCCTTTCATCAGCACTACCACAACATCCTAACCAAGCCTCCAGCTGTTCGCCTACATAGGTTACCCATATCAAACCATTGGTGGGAGACAATTTTGTCTGAAAGGATATTCGCCGCAACCGGGGATCAAACCCGGGAAATTGAAAGTGAGAATCCGATGAGATACCAACTGCGCCATGGGCGCAGCCTATATCTAACCAAGAGTCAATATTCAAGGCTCATAAATTATTTGAAAACAGACGCAGGTCTGCAAGTCTGTGAACATTTCTTTAAAATAAGAATGTGACAGGTCAAATAGATTTTGATACTGACGACTCCTGCATTTGTGAAAGAAGAAATTTAATTCTCAAAAATGCTTCTTGAAAAGCTACATAAAAGTGTTTAACCCATTGCTACTTTTTGATGTCCCTCATGATAAAGACTTGGAAAATATTGTGGAACATGAAGAAATTGCTGGTGACAAGCAATTTCTCCATTTCCCACAATGCATTCTAGCCCCAAAGACCAAAATATGTTTTGCTTTTTTTAACTTGAAATTGCTGTCTGCAGCATCCTTCAATTGGAACACTTACAGTCTAAATTTATGCAGTTTGGGTTAAACTTTTATCTGGAATCTAGACTTACCAGCAATATATACAGACCCATCTTTTCCCAGTAATATGTTTCCAGCTTTGATGTCTCTGAAATGAAACGGAAGTTAAACATTTCCTGCACAAACTACAGTTAACAATAATTATGTCGACATTGGATAAGTTGGAATTCTACTTTGGGTTTAAGTGAAAATCTAGTCATGTCATCATCAATGGATATCAAAAATAATAAACAAAATCATTTTGAAGACAAGATGTGTTTGTGAGACAATAAATCCCCCTCGTTAAGTTTTCAGACTGACAGACGAACCGACAGACAGGCAGACAGACTGTTATCTATCGATATGGGGGCATAAAAATATAGCCATTGAAATATATTAAGAAAAGGAGAAAAAGTACTTGTTCCGATGATATTTATCAACATAAGATCAATTTCAACAAAATGAATCAGATACCTGTGTATCTGCCCATTACTGTGAAAATACTCCAGTCCTTTCAGAACTTCCTTTAAAATGGTTGCTATGGTAGCTTCATCAAAAACCCCGTTCTTGCAGCTGCCAGCCCTTACATACGTCTTGATTATGTCCAACATTGAACCTGTAAAATTGTGATGGATTAGATTCACCTTAACATACTGTTGATTTGTCGCATATAACTCAAAATGATATTGCCAATATGTTTCATCATCAAAAACCCCGTTCTTGCAGCTACCGGCTCTTACATACGTCTTGATTATGTCCAACATTGATCCTGTCAAATAGTAATCAAACACGATTGATAATCAAGTGATACAACAATTTAAAACAAGAGCCGTCACAGACGGATTATGCTCCCCGAATAAGTGTTTGTCACAAAATAAAAACTATCATACATTAAGCCCCCTTTTCCCATGACAGCTTTTTTGTACACACATTATTTATAGAATATGGTCTAGAACATCCTATTTATTACATGAGCACAAAATTTCATTAAATTCTGCCCATTAGATGAAGAGAAATAAGAGAAAAACTAATTTTTACACTAAGGCCCCTTTTTCCATGACGCAGCCTTAAAATTACAAACGGAGAAAAAGGTCCCTAGGTATTGACCCAGGGAGTTCACATGTGAAGTTTCATTGAATTTGGTCCAAGGGTTGCTGAGATATGGCTGTGGACGGACGGACACACGGACGGACACACGGACGGACGCACGGACGGACACACGGACGGACGGACAGCGTGGCGACTATATGCTCCCCCGAAATTTTTTCGGGGAGCATAAAAATCTTCAATAACATTGTTGATACTGTACCAATTTGAATTCGGTTTGAAGCAGAGAAGGTGGACAGATGTCTCGCATTCAATGGATGTGTTGGATTTTAGAAAAATCAACTGATAAAAAAGTTATTGAAGATCAACCAACATTTTGGTTGATCTTCAATAACTTTTTTATCAGTTGATTTTTCAAAAATCCAACATGTCCAGCTTATTCCTGGCAATTTCTCGCCTTTGCCTTCTCTACTTCAAACAGAATTCAAATTGGTCAAGTAATAACAAAAATATTGATGATTTTCTGAAATATTGAGTCATGTGATTATCCACTGTGTTAAAGCTACAGAAAAGAGGGACAGGGATAATTTTTGGCCAAGACATTGGCCCTTTTTTCTCAGAAATGGCCCTTTAAATTTCAATCTATGGGACAAAATAGCTCACATATATTCTTGAGTGCAATATATTCATGGTCACCAACAATTCAAAATCAATTTTCTAATTCTGAATTACATAACAAGCCATCTGATTGGAAGAAATGTATGTCTCCACCAATCAGATGGTTTGACGTGTAATTTTAAAATTAGACTTGTTTATCACTACCACCAAAGAGCTACAGATAAGAGGGACGATGTCATTTCAAAATGGCATGCAATATTTCATTTATAATTCATCAATTCATATGTTGTGGGTACTCATCAAACATAGGATTTGGATTTCACATAAACAATTTGGAATGTCTTTACCCCCTCTTGTCTCTAGCTGTGTAGTGACATATCAAATTCTGAAAATGGCCACATTGCAGGTATTCTATTGTTAGGCTTTTTGTGAGTTCATTATAATAATTGCATAAGAACTATGGCAAAGAAAGTTTCATTTGTAGTAACTGTATATTGGAGAAAAATCAAAAAGATAATGTATTCTCCCTTTATTTCAACATTTCCAGAATAATGGAAAAAAGATCATACCACCACCACACAGCTTCATGATCACCCAGAGTTCCTCCTTCACGACAAAGGAAGTGTGATAACTGACGACATTCTCATGTTTACATTGGCTCATGGCCTGTATCTCTTTCTGAATATAGAACAAGTCAACAGTCAAGTACAAAACTATGTTGTTATCGAAGATTACATATAAATAAGTGTCACATGTAAATACTAAAGATCTATAGATAAGAAAATAATAGAAAAACATGAAACATATGTTTTGTTCCATTGCTGGAAATGAATTATACCCCCTATCTTATAGCACACACAATTCAACTTGAGAAAACATCTAGAGGAAAATTCCAATGGATGATCCATTTTGTTGCCTGTGGCAGGTTTGAAAGAGGAACCGTTCAATTTTTTGCCATTTTGGGAAACTCAAACTTAGGGTTAATAAATAGATTACATACCAATAATTCCTCTACTGTGGTGTTGCATTTTTCAAGATTTATTCGTTTAATGGCCACTTCCTCACTGCGCGGCTTACAGAGTGCAGCCTGAACCACTGCAGTCGCTCCAGCTCCTAAATTAACCAAAATATTTTACTCAACCCTTTCCCAAACAAGAAAATTTTAGACCGTTCTAATTTGAAAGTTGCTGAAGACAACAAGACTCATGTTTATAAAGGTAGGATTTGTGTATGATATAGCACAGAAAATATTGAGACAAAAGGAGAAACTGCTGATTATCAGCAGTTTCTTCTTTTGTCTCAATGTTTTCCAAAGCCTGTTTTAGGGACGCCAAAACAAGGTACTGTTTGGGAAGGGGTTAACCCTTTCCCAAATGGCATAATGTCTGTGCACTATTTTTCCAAGACATGTCTTTTAGGGTGTCAAAACCAGGTCTTGTTTGGGAAATGGTTAAATCCTATCAAAACAAGACGTGATTTTGATGTCCCATTATAGAACAATAACTTTGAGAAAAGATTGAGGCAAAAGAAGACAATGCTCATTAACAGCATTTCCTCCTTATGCTTCAACATTGTCTATAGATGCTCTTTTGTGCACAAATCCTACCTATACATATATCACCATCCATTCTATCGTCTGCTGCTGCTTTCTTTGTAGGGCCAGTCTAAAATTATGTTCTATGGGAAAGGGTTTACACCACCAACTCTTACCTGGAGCCTAATCATCCTAATATCTAGAGCATATTAACCCTTTCCCAAACGACAAAATTTTGAAGTATTCCAATTCAAAAGCTGCTGTAGACGATAAGATTGATGCTAAAAAGGAAGGAATTTGTGTACAATATAGCACAGAAAATATTGAGACAAAAAGAGAAACTGCTGGTTGTCAGCAGTTTCTTTTTATGTCTAAATGTTTTCTCAAGCTTTTCCTACTAGAAACGTCAAAACCCGGTCTTGTTTGGGAAAGGGTTAACATGATGTATTGAACAGTAATTTATTTTATGTATGTTTGCTCAGGTATAAAGCATATTGAATTACAACAAATGGGTGTAAATTAATCTATAAGAATGAAATTTCCTAGTTTTAAGTATTGAAAGACAAGAGCCGTCATAGACAGATTATGCTCCCCAAACAAGTGTTTGTCACAAAATAAAAACTATCATACATTAAGCCTCCTTTTTCCATGACAGATTTTTTGTACCCACATTGTTTATAGAATATGGTCTAGAATGTCTCATTTATCACATAAGCAGGGTTTTCCCTGGATCTTGTAAAGAAGGAGTCCTTGGGACCCTCAGCTATGATTTTTGAGAGTCCTTGTGTTAATTTTAAGAGTCCTTTCTTAGAAAATCAGTTAAATATGAACACCAAATATTGGCCATATTTAAAAAGACTGCAGCAAACTCAGACCCATTATTAGTATTTGGCTTTGTATGTTTAACAAAATATAGGCATCCAGCCTGTCATAGGGTTTGTATTGACCAAAATGGTGGAATCATTCTGAATGATATCAAAATCAAATTTAATTTACAAATGTAATTTACAAAGAACACTTAGGACTGGAATTTGATGATTCAGAGTTCCAATGCTACCCAGAAAATATGTTTGGATTTTTCGTATAACACTTTCTCCCATATGGAAGTAGTCTTGATTTTATCAAATCTGGTAAAAATTAGGAAAAGTCACAGAAAAGTACAAAACAATTTGGGTACAAATCCCTTCTAAACCCCCCCCCCCCCCCAGGGGTCTCGTTTGCCGATTTTTGGGGCCGAAATTCGGCCCCATTCCCAATGGCAAAAAGTATCTTTTTTTCCCAATTCTCTGGTGAAAATTCCCAATGGGGACCCAGAATGCCCCATGTTAAGACCTCATCTTCATTTACGAACATTTTGAAGACCGTTTTAGAGTAGATTCTTAAACAAGAGTATGTACAAATGCATTTTACATCACTGCAGTCTAATTTGCAGCTGAAATTGAGTGACAGTATGAATACAAACTTGTTTAGTTTTTCCCAATTTAGATAAAAATGTCGCTATTTTTCCCAATTTCACTGGCCCCTGGCCCCAAACAAAAATTGGTAGCAAGACCCTTGCCCCACCCCCCACCCCCGCCTATAGGAGTATTTCTTATTGTGAGTAATAAAAATGGAACCTTATACAAGCGTCTGTCAAGAATGTGTTTGATGTCATGCACATAATGTCTGCTTAAAAATTCCTACATGAATGTAAGCAGGTGTAGTTTTGGTAAACTAGACGATCATAGCACAGTTAGCACTTCAAGTAAGCTAGTACTTGTTCTTTTATTTGGGAGTCCCATGGGACGCACAGAATATATTTTTAAGAGTCCTGAACCCAATTTTAAGAGTCTAGGATGCAATATCCTGCGTCCGGAAAAACCCTGCATAAGTACATAATTTCATTAAATTCTGCCCATTAGATAGAGAAATTAGAGAAAAACTAATTTTTACATTAAGGCCACTTTTTCCATGACGCAGCCTAAAATTAGGAAACGGAGAAAGAGTTCCTTAGGGATTACCCCAGTGAGTTCACATGTGAAGTTTCATTGAATTTGGACCATGGGTTGCAGAGATATGGCTGTGGACGGAAGAACAGCGTGGCGACTATGAACAAACTGCCCTTTATGGATATTCATATCCCCCTAACAGAAATCCTGGATCTGAAGCTGTAACAGACTACAATTCTAATCACTCATGCATGAACTTGATGCATGATAATGAGGTCATTCTCACCTTACCTTGACCTAAAAAACATTTCAAGCTGAGGTCAAACTTAATTGGCATTGAAATGATTAATCCGAATCATATCTGATCAAAAATCGCTTTTTGACATTCGGATAACGCTCATTTTGATCAGAACTAGGTCCTATTTGAAAAGGCAAGAAAACAGCGCCTAAAGTTAGGCGGCATTTCATCGTCTGTTTATGTGTATTATATCCAACACTCGGTAAAATTCTATAGGGTATAGATCAATCAATCATTTTTTGTCATACTTGACCAAAAATTTCATTTCAAATCGGCCTGCTGGAAGAGTATAACCTTTCGAAACTCAACAACCCCCTATTTCCACTCCATTTCGTCGCCATTGTTATTGCAGATCACGTGACCAGGTCTCGTTCAAAAATAGAGCGGAATTTACCGCCACGTGACTATCACGTGATCGCCTTTGATTACGAATTTTTCTCAAGTCACGTGACAGCCTTTGTTCAGAAATTATGGAGTGTTCTTGTTGTGGAAATCAATTTATGTCGATCTGTTCAGCTTGCAACTTGAATGGTATTGCTTTTCCTGAGAAATTCCGTTTATTTCGTTCTCCATGCTCATAAGTTATGGAATTGACCCAACATAGTAGCAAACATTATTGGTGCGAATACTAGCTTTAAAACGTTTGCCGGACGTTTCTGATATATTTCATTTATTTATTTATTCATGTTATCAGTTTTTTTTAAACTCGTTATTGTTATATTATTTCAGAAGGGCCGTCAATTTGAAAAATAAAATAATCTTATTTCTTTTTTCTTTCAAATTCTACCGTTACGTCATAATCTGGGAAAACCCGCATTCCATGTGCGAGATTTCGCGTTGATCACGTGGTTTTAAATGGAAGGTCATGGTAAACAAAGGCTGCTCAGGTGAGGGTTGTTGCAAAACATTGCCTATAAACCTTTTTGAAATACTTTTTGGTCTTGAATTTTTTATCATACACGCCAATAAATAGTACATTGATCGGTATCATAAGGCTTTTTGGGGATAGCGTTTAAGATAATTAAACAATCGGACGATGAAATGCTGACATAACTTTTCTCCGTTTTTTGAATAGGACCTAGTTCTGATCAAAATGAGCGTTATCCGAATGTCAAAAAGCGATTTTTGATCAGATATGATTCGGATTATGAAATGATGTGATTGCGTAATAACGCAAGCTTTGAAAATTTTTGTCATGATGGCATGCAAAATAATCATTAGGGGTTGGACGCTTTCAGTTTCACCTTCCCAGTTCAATGAACCATCTGAAAAATTAGCAAAAACATGCAAAATTTGAGTAAAAACTCGAACTGAAACAATTTACCAATGACATCTTTCAGCTCATAATCTTCTCGTTTGTTTGAGTAGTGACTGTGAGGATCAACCTCTGTCATCGTTACAAGTCTAGAAAGACAGCTCCCGGATTAAAATTCTTGTTGACTTTTTTGCCTGAAATCCCAAAAATTGAATTTCACGTGATAGTGATTCTTACGAATTTACAATTATAGACTAGAGGCTTTTGAATGATAAAAACCATTATTTCGTTTGATTTGAGAATGTAAGATGATTAATTTGTATAATTATGGGATATAAATGGTTTTATTACAATGTAAATTAATGAAAAAGAACAAACAAACCGAAAATCTGCGAAATAAAATAAGTTTGAATTTCCAGTCTACAACAACAACAAAACGTAAACAGGAAGTGAAAGAAAACAATTTTTTTTTCTGAAGAGAAAATTTGTTTAGAGCTAAAAACTGCAAGAAATAATTAAAAAGGTTGAATGTATATTGGAAAATAGTCATGGGACGAGTTTGAATAAGCAGAGTGCAACTGTTGTCATCGGTTTCCTTAGTAGATCTGACTTTCGATTATCCAGACTTGGCCAACTTGTGACACCACAAATCTAGACCAAAGCAAAGATGGGTTTTGGTGAGGGACACGGTCTAGGGTCAGGCAATGTTCGTGGTAAACAGGAGAGAGTGGCTGTCCCTGCCATGCCGATGCCTCTTGCTGTGATATGCTGCATCCTTAATTTTCTGTTGCCAGGATTTGGTAAGGGTTTTCTTCATTAGAAAATCAAAGAGGTGTTTGTTTCTCATCTTTGCAGCCATTGTTGGGACAACATATGACATCAATTATTTATGGTTGACTACTCATTTGGAATTAGACAATCTGAAATTGCGATGTGTAGGAAAGGATTAATCATGTGTGTTCAATAGTCTTGCCGATTGCCTCGTAGATTTCTATTTTTCGGTGGTCAGGTACAATTGTGTATGTAATAAACCGAAATTGTCCTTATTTTTGTAATATTTCAGGTATTTGTGTCATACTTGATTTTGTTACTTTGTCATTATTTGAAGCCTTAAACTAACAAATTTGTTTGACTTTTAATATTAAAGTAAGACACCGAGAAATTTAGTTTACTTTGAATGATAGTTCCAATGGAGCCGAGGATATTTTAATACAAAGCGATGTGTTAATGCCACATAGATTTACTGAATAATTCATTTTTGCCCGTAAACGCCCGGATTCTTCTCATTAATGCGTTTTTGTGACACCCCAGAAATGTACATTTTGTGCATTATTAAGCCAAACATGTCTTTATTGTAGGTACGATTATAGCGGGGTTCAGTACATTTTGTTGCGCTCGTAATGAGGACATGACAATACTGTCTCGATGTGGAAGTTGTTGCATAAGCTTTGCCATTGGACTGCTACAGTTACTGACCACAGCTTTATTGCTTATTGGCTGGATATGGAGTTGTGTTTGGGGCGTCTTTTTTCTTGGAATGTCTAGTGAGTATGATAAACATAGATATTGATCAGAATGTATCTTTATACAGTGGCGAATCCAGAGGGAGTTCGGGAGGTTCAAACAAACCCCCCTATGTAGCATGATTATGTCATTTTCATGCAGAAATTCAGTCAAAATTGTGTATTACATGTAAAACGAACCCCCCTTTTTGTGAAAACGAACCCCAATCTCAGGGATTTTGTTACCTGCGAGTCCCGAGTCCCTGACTCATACTTTTTTCTCAGGACTCATTGATTAATTATTTAGTGAGTCCCAGGATGCTAACATTTTCAATGTGTAATTGACATTGTCTTACAAAGACTTCGATATTTCAATGTTGGACTCATTGTTTTGGGAACCAGTGGGTCCCAGGACTTGTCCGCATAAATTTGTAACAAAATCACTGCAATCTCAGAAATCCTGGATCTGCCGCTGTTCTACAATTACTGTTCACAGCCTTATTGCTGATAGGTTAGATATGGAGTTCTGTTTGGGCCGTCTTCTTTCTTTGGATGTCTAGTGAGTTATCTGATAGTACTAAATAGTATATAATAATTTTTTAAATAATATGAATATGACAGTGGTAATACAAAAACAGTTCTTAAGACCTCTAAAGATTACATTTTCCTTGAACTTAAATCGTCGGATGAATTAAATAATAATTCTATGTTGGGCATCCTCTGTTAATACATAATCATCTTAATCTTTTCTAAATTCAAAAATGTTTGAACATACATTAATTATTTAGGCCTTTCTCAAAATATTATTTGTTTTTTAGGTGAATATTACCATGACAATCCACCAGACGGTGGTCGTGGAGCCGTCATAAACCAGCAGACAACCGTAGTTGTTCAGCCCGGACCAACCGGTTACCCACAATACCCCAGTGCCTACGGTCAACCGGGCTATGGTCAACCGGGTTTTCAACAACCAAATATGTACCAAGGATATCCTCCTCAATCCAACATAGCTCCGCCTCAACCTAATATGGCCCCGCCCGGAGGCAATGTTTACCCGCCACAACAGATGCATGGAGGTTATGCTCCGCCCCAATCCAATATAGTCCCGCCCCCTGGATATTCAGCCCCTCCTAGTGGCCCAGAAATGTACGAGCCTCCGCCTCCCTACACAGAAACTCCACAACAAATGCCTTCAGCACCACCTGCAGAAAAAAGTTAGAGAAAATTGATTTGTGAAAACATTCAGGGAAATGGAGAAAATGCTGATAATCAGCATTTTCTCCTTTTCCCTCTATATTTTGAAGATGAATGAACCTACTCCATTCCTACACAGAATGATGCCTTAAGGGCATCCAGCTGAGAAACGCTAGATTTAAATCAATGTAAAATTGTAAAATTATCATTCTTGTATTTTGAATTCCATTAGCTTTGCATTAAGCCTTGCCTTATTAAATCAGAGTGAATTCAAAAGCTTTCTAGTGCATGTATAATTATGTATGATAAATGCGTACCCGTAAATGAATTTTACAGAGAATAGTACTTTTAAAATGGGTAGAAAACAGTAATGGAAATTGCTTGTTGTAATGAGCATTTATCTGCTTTTCCGCCAGACTCTTTATGTGTCTGTCACAAATCATTATAAAAGTCTAATCAATTAAGGTGCTATATTTGAGAACTTTATTCAAGCGATGTTAGTGCAGTGCATTTAGAATTATACAATCATATTATGCCTATAACAATTAATGTAGATCTACATGGAACCGTTTGTGTTCACATACATTTTTTGAAAGTCTAAATAGAAGTTATCCATAAATTGTCGCTTTTCAACAAAAAACTCGCAGCTGCAGCTTGTTTTAAGCTGCAGTTACGAGGTCTTTGTTGAAAAGCAGTGATTTTTTTTTTATCCTGATTTGACATTTTAGGCTTGGAGTAAGGGGTATGGTGTCAAAGGTAGACACTGGTATAGTCTTTCATGCTTTGCTGTTTATTTGTACTTGTGTTATTGTTTTGTTTAATCGATTATCATTATTGTGTTAGTGAGTTTTGTTCATGGTCTGTCTAAATTGTTTTATCCCACATATTGGTTCTACTCTAAAGAGTAAGAGGCATTTCATTGATGTATAAGGTGGAATCTTGATACATAGATCTTATGGTAGCCTTATTTGAGACTAACAATGACATGGTAAGGAATCAAGTGACTCAATAATTTCAGAAAATGGTCAATAATTCTATTTAATCTTTGACCAATTTGAATTCAATTTGAAGCAGAGAAGGTGGGAAAACACCAAGAATAAGCTTAACCCTTTCCCAAGCGGCAAATTTTAGGGTGATCCACTCCAAAAACTGTCACAAATGACAAAATGAATGTTATTAAAGATATGATTTGTACAAAATATGACAAAGAAAATATTGAGACAAAAGGAGAAACTGCAGTTTCTTCTTTTGTCTCAATGTTTTCTCAAGCCAATTCTATTAAGGACGTTAAAACCAGGTCTTGTTTGGGAGAGGGTTAAGCAGGATGTGTTAGATCTTGAAAAAATCAGCCGATGAAAAAGTAAATGATGACCAACCAAAATTCAGTTTGGTCATCAATAACTTCTTAACCAGCTAATTTTGAAAAACAAATCCTTCAGATTCAGCAAATCCCTGGCATTTTCCTGTCTTCTCTGCTTCAAATCCTTTCTTAATTGGTAGTACATTAACAAAATTATTGAAAAATTGCGAAGGAAAATATTGTGTCACATGATTACCCACCATGGTTGATCCAGATCAGTTTGTGTCTAACTTTTAAGTCTGATCAGGGCCCATGCTTCACTCTTACAATTTCTACAGGTTATGAAGAAGCTCTGGAAGGTAGCATCTATCCTGACCAGACTGCATATATATGCAAGCTTGCATGGATCCATGTTGGTCTCAAATGCTATAGGAACCCTTGTCTTTTTGTCTGATTTTGCCTAACTTTTTGTAAAATCAAATTACAAGCGGCGTTCATTAAAGATTCCCCCTGACCTACTTTCGGTTGAGGTAGGAAGTTGAAATTGTACACATACATTATCGTATACCTCTATAGGTCACATGAAAATTTGCAGCTCTGAAATGTAATTTGTTTCTCATTTCCGTGTGCTAAAGTTAAGTAAGGTAGCGTGATGGAGCAAGCAGTCATCAGATTCCTGTATTTGAAAGGTCACACTCCCAAGGAGACATTTGATGAGATCAAAGAAGT
The DNA here is from genome assembly GCA_963680895.1 of Fragum sueziense. Taxonomy (NCBI): domain Eukaryota; kingdom Metazoa; phylum Mollusca; class Bivalvia; order Cardiida; family Cardiidae; genus Fragum; species Fragum sueziense. The sequence goes on along the minus strand of OY804606.1, from coordinate 44,946,785 downwards.
TTGTGGGGATGATGTTCCATCATATGACGTTGTCAAACACTGGTATACTCAGTTCAAGTGTGGACATAAGTCTGTGGAAACAGCCCGAATCCTGGACGCCCACAGTCTGTCATCGATTATGCCGCCATCAAGTCAATGCAAGACTTTAGGCACAATCTATGGTGTTCTACATAACATTAGAGGTCTCCAAAACTGCACTAAACGATGGCAGAAGTGTGTCTCTCTGGCCACAGGCCATGTAGAGAAAGATTAATATTTGTGCCAAGTTTCAATTCTCTCTGCTGATTGGAAGTAGGTTAGGGGAAATCTTTAATGAACGCCCCTCGTAATACAAAATTAATCATATCTTTTTATTCCCAAGATGTCAGGGAGTGTAAGATCAAAATGAATTTCAAATGTAATATTTTCCCCATAAATTGCTATAGCTGAATGCAGCATTCATATTTCACTTATGGATGTTTCTGCATTTAAAATCATTTTCCAAAACGGCTGAAAGACAGACTTGAACAATTTGGAAATTACTCCTCATGACAAAATGGTTGTTGATAAAGATTCGGTTTGTATACAATCTAGTAAAGAGAAAATGCTGGCTTTCAGCATTTCCTTCTTTTGCTGCAGTGTTTTCACATTAAACTAAAATCAAAACCAGGACTTGTCTTGTTTTGGGAAAAGGTTACCCTTTTAATTTATATTAGATAAAGTCTAACTTGTCAATTTCTACCGTAACATGATTATTTTGTATAGATATCAGTAATCTGAGAACAAAATGGCATTGAATGTACACACTGTATACTTTTTATATGTCGCCCATTACACTTTAATGTTGGCATTATTTTCTGATACATAAGTACAGTCGACACTCGTTATGTCGACATCGGATAAGTCGAATTTTCGCTTAAGTCGAAGTTAAAGTCTAACCCCGTCCTCACCAATGAACATAAACAAGTTTAAACAAAAAAAAATCGTTATAAATATGATCATTGAAATTTAGTAGGAAAAGGATAGAAATTGCTCGTCTTGAGCAATTTCTTTCCTTTTCCTACTATATTTCAATTATGAACTCTCTTTATGAGCAACAAAAATGATCAAAATGTAATTCAAGTCGAAACTAAACATAAATCGGATGAGTCGAACTCCGTATATGTCGAGGTATTTTGACAGCCCCTCTGACTTCCACACAACAAGTGTCGACTGTACCAGGGCTTACATATTGCTGCTTTTCAACAAAAACCTTGTATTTGCAGCTTGTTTCAAGCTGTAGTTTCGAGGTTTTTGTTGAATCGACAATATGCTTTACTGCTTGTAACAAGACCTGGGTCTGGGTTGGTAGTTGCTGTTGCTAGGGCATTGATGTTTCAAGATATATTATATCATTACTTTTCTATAAAAACCTTGTAACTACAGATGGTTTAATTCTGTAGTTACAAGGTTTTGGATGAAGAGCGGTGATGCCTTGTTTGCATTTTTACTGAATGTGTTTATATTTTTAATGATAAAGGTGACAATATATTTTATCAATGATCTGTATAATAATGTAACAATGCCGTTGTTAGTTTTTATATATTACAAAATTGTGGTATAAAATATGAAATATATAATTGTTTTAATTAATATGGATGTTATAGGGCTTCATTTAATATTTCCGTATTACCCTTTTGCAAACAACACTACTCTAAACTAACCCTAGATTAGCAGATGACTGTTCAATAGGATCTAAACCGAGAATGGTTTTGTTAAGATAGCATCTCTAGACAGGGTTTCCACCGACTTTCAAATCTGGGGGTACAAACCATACTTATACAAAATGCTTGTACCCCCTCTAGTAGCGACAAAGAAGGCTGCTTGCAAAAACTGGGTTTACAAGGAGCTGTTAATCAGTGTTGCCTACGAGATATCATACTGTGAATCCAGATTTTGGTGCAAATAGGTGTGGAAGTTGTCAATCAGTGTCGCCTATAGAACTAGCTTATTTTGTTGATTTACTACGAGATATCATACTATGAATCCAGATATTGCTACAAATGGATATGGGAGCTGTTAATCACTGTCACCTTTAGAACTAGCTTATTTTGTTGATTTACTACGAGATATCATACTCTGAATCCAGATTTTAGTGCAAATGGGCCTGGGATCTATTAATCAGTGTCACCTTTAGAACTACATGTATCTTATTTTGTTAAGTTACTACGAGATATCTTACTCTGAATCCAGATTTTGGGGCAAACGGGCCTGGGAGCTGTTAATCAGTGTCACCTTTAGAACTATCTTATTTTGTTAAGTTACTACGAGATATCTTACTCTGAATCCAGATTTTGGGGCAAACGGGCCTGGGAGCTGTTAATCAGTGTCACCTTTAGAACTATCTTATTTTGTTAAGTTACTACGAGATATCTTACTCTGAATCCAGATTTTGGTGTCACCTTTAGAACTATCTTATTTTGTTAAGTTACTACGAGATATCTTACTCTGAATCCAGAATTTGGTGCAAACGGGCCTGGGAGCTGTTAATCAGTGTCACCTTTAGAACTAACTTATTTTGTTAAGTTACTACGAGATATCTTACTCTGAATCCAGATTTTGGTGTCACCTTTAGAACTATCTTATTTTGTTAAGTTACTACGAGATATCTTACTCTGAATCCAGAATTTGGTGCAAACGGGCCTGGGAGCTGTTAATCAGTGTCACCTTTAGAACTAACTTATTTTGTTAAGTTACTACGAGATATCTTACTCTGAATCCAGATTTTGGTGCAAACGGGCATGGGAGCTGTTAATCAGTGTCACCTTTAGAACTATCTTATTTTGTTCATTTACTACGAGATATCTTACTCTGAATCCAGATTTTGGTGCAAACCGGCCTGGGAGCTGTTAATCAGTGTCACCTTTAGAACTAACTTATTTTGTTAAGTTACTACGAGATATCTTACTCTGAATCCAGATTTTGGTGCAAACGGGCCTGGGACCTGTTAGTCAGTGTTGTCTATGTAAATAGCTTATTTTGGTGATTAACTATCATATATCATACTCTGAATCCAGATTTTGGTGCAAATAGGTCTGTGAGCTGTTAATCAGTGTGACCTTTAGAACTAGCTTATTTTGTTGAGTTACTACGAGATATCATACTCTGAATTTAGAATTTGGTGCAAATGGGCCAGGGAGCTATTAATTAGTGTCGCCTATTGAAGTAGCTTATTTTGTTGATCATCTACCACATGTCATATTCTGAATCCAGATTTGAGTGCAAATGGGTCTTGGAGCTGTTAATCAGTGTCGCCTATAGAACTAGTTTATTTTATTGAGTTACTACGAGATGTCATACTCTGAATCCAGATTTTTTTCTGCAAATAGGTCTTGGAGCTCTTAATCGGCGTCAGCTAAAGAAGTAGCTTATTTTGTTTAGTTCCTATGAGATATCATTCTCTGAATCACGATTTTGGTGCAAATGGGTCTGGGAGCTGTTAATCAGTCTCGCCTATAGAACTAGCTTATTTTGTAGAGTTATTACGAGATATTATACTCTGGATCCAGATTTTGGTGCAAATGTGTCTGGGAGATGTAAATCAGTGTCGCCTATAGAAGCAGCTTATTTTGTTGAGTTACTACGTGATATCACACTTTGAATCCAGATTTTGGTAAAAAATGGGTATGGGAGCTGTTAATCTGTGTCGCCTATAGAACTAGCTTATTTTGTTGATTTACTACGATATGTCATACTCTGAATCCAGATTTTGGTGCAAATGAGTCTGGGAGCTGTTAATCAGTGTCGGCTATAGAACTAGCTTATTTTGTTGATTAACTACACTATTTTATACAGTGAATCCAGGTTTTAGTGCAAATGTGTGTTGGAGCTGTTCATCAGTGTCGCCTGTAGAACTAGCTTATTTTGTTGATTAACTACCATATATCATACTCTGAATCCAGATTTTAGTGCAAATGGGTCTTAGAGCTGTTAATTAGTGTCGCCTATAGAACTAGCTTAAATTTTGTTGAGTTACTACGAGATACCTTTGCATGAATCCAGATTTTGTTGCAAATGGGTATTGGATTTCTCAATCGCTGTCACCTATAGAACTAGCATATTTTGTTGAGTTTCCACGAGATATCATACTCTGAAACCAGATTTAACATAGTGCAAATGGGTCTGGTACCTGTTAGTCAGCGTCGCCTCTAGAAGTAGCTTATTTTATTGATTAACGACCATATATCATACTCTGAATCCAGATTTTGGTGCAAATGGGTCTTGGAGCTGTTAATTAGTGTCGCCTATAGAAATAGCTTATTCTGTTGAGTTACTACGAGATATCATACTCTGAATCCAGATTTTGATGCAAATGGGCCTGGGAGCTGTTAATCAGTGCCGCCTGTAGAAATAGCTTTTTATTATACGCCCGAAGGGTCGTATTATGTAATGGCTCCGCTCGTCCGTCTGTCTGTCTGTCTGTCCGTCTGTCTGTCCATCCTTTAGCAATTTCTTGTGTGCGCAACTCCTACAGTTTTGATCGGAATTTGATCAAACTTTCCACACTAAATCTCAATGGTGACTAGTTGTGCTCCTAGCTTACGGAATTCAGATAACTCTTTTCGTTCTTGAATTATCTGCCCTTGAATATAAGAAAAATGCCCATTTTTTAGTTCACCTGAGCACGAAGTGCTCTAGGTGAGTTATTGTGGTCACTTTTTGTCCGGCGTCCGTCCCTCCGTCCGTCAACATTTGGGGTGTTCACACTGTATCATCCACAAAAGTTAGGCAATCTTGATCAAACTTGGCCAAAACAAGTAGTATCATAAGTTCCCGGACAAGTTCGATTATGGGCCTGATCGGACCAGAAAGTGCGGAGTTATCTGCCCTTGAATGCCAAAAAATGCTGTTTTTAAGTTTGTTTACCCTCTAGCATCTATAATTATTGATCAATCAAGACAAAACTTGGACATAATGTTGGAGACCATAAGATCTCGCATGACTTCAATTTTCAATCTAATCTGACCAGAAAGATGAGAGTTATGTGCCCTTGAATTGGGCAAAATTGCCTTTTTTGGCTGTTTTCAACCTTGTGTTAATCTAAGGGAAGTAACTCTTGACACTACTTTTCTTTAGTATAAGTAGAGTTATCTGGTTTGATAGAGCTCTCCCTCTGTGAGGTAGAACAAGATGAAAGAAAGTCAAAATAAAAAGAGTCTAAGATATTTACAGCGTTAGTGTACAATGTTTTGGATCATAAGATCTCGGATGAGTTCGATTTTCAGTCTGATCTGACCAGAAAGTCAAGAGTTACTTGCCCTTGAATTTGACAAACTTGCCGTTTTTACTGTTTTCGACTTTGTTTACACACTAGAATCTACAATTATTGACCAATCAAGACAAATCTTGGACACAATGTTGGAGACTATAAGATCTCGGATAAGTTCGATTTTCAGTTTGATCTGATTAGAAAGTCAAGAGTTATTGCCCTTGAATTTGATAAAATTGATGTTTTTGGCTGTTTTCGACCTTGTTTATACTCTAGAATCTACACTTTTTGATCAATCAAGCCAAACTTGAACACATTGTTGGGACCGTAAGATCTTGGATGAGTTCAATTTTCAATCTAATCTGATGAGAATGTCGAGAGTTATGTGCCCTTGAATTTGACAAAATTGCCATTTTCGGCTGGTTTCGACCTTGTTTACATTCTAGAATCTACAATTATTGATCAGTCTATACAAAACCTGGACACAATTTTTGGTACCATAAGATCTCATATGAGTTTGATTTTCAGTCTGATCTGATCAGAAAGTCGAGCGTTATGTGCCCTTGAATTTGACAAAATTGCTGTTTTCGGCTGTTTTCGACCTTGTTTACACTCTAGAATCGACAATTATGGATCAATCTTTACAAAACTTGGACACAATGTTAGGGACCGTAAGATCTGGGATTAGTTTGATTTTCAGTCTTATCTGATCAGAAAGTCGAGAGTTATGTGCCCTTGAATTTGATTAGATTGCTGTTTTCGGCTGTTTTCGACCTTGTTTATACTCTAGAATCTACAATTATTTATCAATCAAGACAAAACTTGGATACAATGTTTGGCACCATAATTTAGATCTCGGATGAGTTAGATTTTCACAACCTTATTGACCATAAGTTCTTTTTCAGTCTTAAAGTAATCATACTCTGAATCCAGAATTTGGTGCAAATTGATCTGGAAGCTGTAAATCAGTGTCGCCTATAGAACTAGCTTATTTTGTTGAGTTACTACGAGATATCATACTATGAATCCAGATTTTGGTGCAAATGGGTCTGGGAGCTGTTAATCAGTGTCGCCTTTAGAACTATCTTATTTTGTTGAGTTACTGCGAAATATGATACTCTGAATCCAGATTTTGTTGCAAATGAGTCTGGCAGCTGTTAATCAGTGTCACCTATAGAAGTAGCTTATTTACTAGTATTTATTTGATTAACTACCGTATATCATACTCTGAATCCTGATTTTAATGCAAATGGGTCCGGGAGCTCTTAATCAATATAGCCTATAGAACTAGCTTATTTTGTTGAGTTACTACGAGATATCATACTCTGAATCCAGATTTTGGTGCAAATGGGTCTGGGAGCTGTTAATTAGAGTCGCCTTCAGAACTAGCTTATTTTGTTGAGTTACTACGAGATATCATACTCTGAATCCAGATTTTGGTGCAAATGGGTCTGGGAGCTGTTTATCAGTGTCACCTTCTAATCTATTTTATTTTGTTGAGTTACTACGGGATGTCATACTCTGAATCCAGATTTTTGTGCAAATGGATCATGGAGCTCTTAATCGGTGTCAGCTATAGAACTAGGTTATTTTGTTGAGTTACTACGAGATATTACTCTGAATCCAGATTTTGGTGCAAATTTGTCTAGGAGCTGTAAATCAGTGTCGCATATAGAACTATTTTATTTTGTTTAGTTACTACGAGATGTCATACTCTGAATCCAGATTCTTGTGCAAATGGGTCTTGGAGCTCTTAATCGGGGTCAGCTATAGAACTAGGTTATTTTGTTGAGTTACTACGAGATATCATTCTCTGAATCCAGATTATTTTGCAAATGAGTCTTTGAGCTTTTAATTAGTGTCACTTGGAACTTGCTTATTTTGCTTAGTAACTACGTGATATCATTCTCTGAATCCAGATTTTGGTGCAAATGGGTCTATAAGATGTAAATCAATGTCGTCTATAGAACTAGCTTATTTTGTTGAGTTACTACGAGATGTTATACTCTGAATCCAGATTTTTGTGCAAATGGGTCTGGGAGCTGATAATCAGTGTCGCCTATAGAACTAGCTTATTTTGTTGAGGTACTGCGAGATATCATACTCTGAATCTAGATTTTGGTGCAAATGGATCTGGGAGCTGTTAATCAGCGTCGCCTATAGAACTACTTTATTGTGGTGAGTTACTAGGACATATCATATTCTGAATCCAGATTTTGGTGCAAATGGGTCTGGGAGCTGTTATTCAGTGTCGCCTTCAGAACTAGCTTATTTGTTGAGTTACTACCATATATCATACTATGAATCCAGAATTTGGTGCAAATCGGTCATGGAGCGGTTAATCAGTGTCGCCTGTAGAACTAGCTTATTTTGTAGAGTTACTACGAGATATTATACTCTGAATCCAGATTCTACTGCAAATGGGTCTGGGAGCTGTTAATCAGTGTCGCCACAGAAGTAGACTATTTTGTTGAGTTACAGCGAGATATGATACTGTGAATCCAGATTTGGTGCAAATGGGACTGGGAGCTGTTAATCAGTGTCGCATATAGAAGTAGCTTATTTATTTATTTATTTGATTAGCTACCATATATAATACTCTGAATCCTGATTTTGATGCAAACGGGCCTATGAGCTGTTAATCAGAATCGCCTTTAGAACTATCTTATTTTGTTGAGTTACTACGAGATATCATACTCTGAATCCAGATTTTGGTGCAAATGGGACTGGGAGCTGTTTATCAGTGTTGCATATAGAAGTAGATTAAGTTGTTGAGTTACTGCGAGATATGATACTCTGAATCCAGATTTTGTTGCAAAAGGGTCTGGCAGCTGATAATCAGTGTCGCTTGTAGAAGTTGCTTATTTACTAGTATTTTTTTGATTAACTAGCATATATCATACTCTGAATCCTGATTTTAATGCAAATGGGTCCGGGAGCTCTTAATCAGAATCGCCTATAGAACTAGCTTATTTTGTTGAGTTACTACGAGATATCATACTCTGAATCCAGATTTTGGTGCAAATAGGTCTGGGAGCTGTTAATCAGTGTCACCTTCTGAACCAGCTTATTTTGTAGAGTTACTACGAGATATCATACTCTGAATCCAGATTTTGTCGCAAATGTGTGTTGGAGCTGTTCATCAGTGTCGCCTTTAGAACTAGCTTTTTTTGTTGAGTTACTACGAGATATTATACTCTTAATCCAGATTCTGGTGCAAATTTGTCTAGGAGCTGTAAATCAGTGTCGCCTAAAGAGTTAGCTTATTTTGTTGAGTTACAACGAGATATCATACTCTGAATCCATATTTTAGTGCAAATGGGTCTAGGAGCTGTTAATCAGTGTCGTCTATAGAGTTAGCTTATTTTGTTGAGTTACAACGAGATATCATACTCTGAATCCAGATTTTGGTGCAAATTTGGTCTGGGAGCTGTTAATCAGTCTCGCCTATAGAACTAGCTTATTTTGTTGAGTAACTATGAAATATCACACTCTGAATCCAGATTTTGGTGCAAATGGGTGTAGGAGATGTTAATAAGTGTTGCCTATAAAACTAGCTCATTTTGACGATTTACTACCAGATATCATACTCTGAATCATGATTTTGGTGCGAATGGATCTTGGAGCTGTTAATCCGTGTTGCCTTTAGAACTAGTTTTTCGTCGATTTACTACGAGATATACTCTGAATCCAGATTTTGGTGCAAATGGGTCTGGGAGCTGTTAATCAGTGTTGCCTTTAGAACTAGCTTTTTGTCGATTTACTACGAGATCCCATACTCTGAATCCAGATTTTAGTGCAAATGGATCTTGGAGCTGTTAATCAGTGTTGCCTACAGTTCTAGCTTATTTTGTACAGTTACTACCAGATATCATACTCTGAATCCATATTTAAGTGCAAATGGGTCCAGGAGCTGTTAATTAGTGCCGCCTATAGAACTTGCTTATTTTGTACATTTACTACGAGATATCATACTCTGAATCCAGATTTTGGTGCAATTGGGTCTGGGGGCTGTTAATCTGTGTCGCCTACAGAACTAGCTTATTTTGTTAATTTACTACGAGATAGCATACTCTGGATCCAGATTTTGGTGCAATTGGGTCTGGGAGCTTTTAATCAGTGTCGCCTAAAGAGCTAGCTTATTTTGTTGAGTTACAACGAGATATCATACTCTGAATACAGAATTTGGTGCAAATGGGTTTGGGAGCTGTTAATTAGTATCGCCTTAAGACCTAGCTTATTTCAATGAGTAACTATGAAATATCATACTCTGAGTCCAGATTTTCGTGCAAATGGGTCTAGGAGATGTTAATTAGTGTTGCCTATAAAACTAGCTCATTTTGATGATTTACTACCAGATATCATACTCTGAATCCAGATTTTGGTTCAAATGGATCTGGGAGATGTTAATCAGTGTTGCCTTTAGAACTAGCTTTTCGTCGATTTACTACAAGATATCATACTCTGAATCCAGATTTTGATGCAAATGGATCTGGGAGCTGTTAATCAGTTATGCCTTTAGAACTAGCTTTTCGTCGATTTACTACGAGATATCATACTCTGAATCCAGATTTTGGTGCGAATGGGTCTGGGAGCTGTTAATCAGTGTTGCCTATAGAACTAGCTTATTTTGTTCATTTACTACGAGATATCATACTCTGAATCCAGATTTTGGTGCAAATGGGTGTGGGAGCTGTTAATCAGTATCGCCCATAGAACTAGCTTATTTTGTTCATTTACTACGAGATATCATACTCTGAATCCAGATTTTGGTGCAAATGGATGTGGGAGCTGTTAATCAGTGTCGCCTATAGATCTAGCTTATTTTGTTCATTTACTACGAGATATCATACTCTGAATCCAGATTTTGGTGCAAATGGGTGTCGGAGCTGTTAATCAGTGTCGCCTATAGATCTAGCTTATTTTGTTCATTTACTACGAGATATCATACTCTGAATCCAGATTTTGGTGCAATTGGGTCTGGCAGCTGTTAATTAGTGTCTCCTTTAGAATCCATTTTGCTTCAAACCGAATTCAAATCGGTCCCGTATTAACATAAATTATTGAAGATTTTCTGAAATTGTTGTTTCATGTTTTTCAACGCCATGTTTTTTTCTTGAAGGATAAAACTACTTTTATGAAAGAAAGCGAAAACTTATTACCATCTTACCAAATGGCTATAGGGGGGATAAGCTCTGCAAAACGAGAATAGCATCATTTTCTCGAGTTCCCATTCTTGAATATTGGGCTTGGTCGTTATGTTTTGATTATCTTTCAGATTTATCATCCTAACACTTCGTGCGACTTCGGTATTCGACTTTAAATCCGGATTTCTTCGTCTATTTTCCGTTTTAATGATCAACGCCGAAGATGAATCGATATGGGGAACGATTTTATTCTTTTTTGATTCGATCTGTAGTTACGAGATATTATACACCGATTGTTTATCAAAATGTAACGATAAACCTAGTCTATTTTTAGCACAAAATTCTTTGCCATTGCATGAAGTAATTGGTCTCTATTATTTCTAATGATGAATGGAATTTGATAACACTGACCTATTTTTCTCTGCATTCAAACGTAAAGTACAAAAATTGTCATTGATAAAATTTACAGCTACTCTAATTTTCTGTTATTGCATTAGAAACTAAAACGCTATAATTATCAAGCTTGTTTTCTTGTCTCTTTATATCGCTGCTTTTCAACAAAAACTTCGTTACTGCAGCTTGTTTTAAGCTGCAGTTACAAGGTTTTCGTTGAAAAACGGCGATATGTGATTTATTCTTTATCTGCATTTTTTGCAATTTTAACCCATTTTATACGACAGAAACTTGGATTCAACCCATTGATCCATTTAACCAATATAATTTAACCCATAAAGACGCTTTTTGACGCCCAAAAAAGATATTTGGCTTCAGAAAACATTGTGGTAAATGAAGATATTGCTTGTGACAAGCAAGGTCTTCATTTCTCACATAGTTAACTGTTTCCTACACTAAAAGACCAAAATAGTGTAAAATTTCATTTCACTAGAAATTTTCATTTGAAACATCTTTGAATTCAGATCACCCCAAAATTTTGTCGCCTGGTAATGGGTTAATCAGTTTGGGTGGATTTTAATGTCGGAATGTCGACCAATGATGCAAAGGGGAATTACGCGACATAACAACAACAACAACAACAGCAGCAACGATTGTAGAATATCTTCAATAAAATAAGAGTGCGATTAGAAATTTCGTTCGAAACGGAGAAGATGAAAAATGCCAGGTATTTTCTGGATGTGATGGATCTTTTAAACTCTACCCGACAAAAGTTATCGGCGAGGGAACAAAAGCAGATGCTGTCGAACAATACTGACACGCAAAACAAAATGTACATTTGGATAATATTTAAGCAGAATAGTACCATAATATTATCTGGTATGATAATTTACAGAAAAATGTATTAATTAGATTTAGTATTGTTTGCCTTGAACTCTAATTTGACCATTCGCAGACGCTTCATTTACATGTAAATAACAGAGGGTGAAAAGTAAAACTTGCAGCCCCGTTGCATTTTGTTTATGTTTTTTCTGCCTTTGGTACATGCCCAATAATTTGATAAATGCTTTAAGACTGCAACTTTTACTTTTCGCCTTCTATTTTTGCACGTAAATAAAACGTCTATTATTGGCCAGATTTCAATTAAATGTATACCACATTATGATATTATTTTGCATAAATAAGTGTAGAATATTTCCAATGTGAACCAAATATAAATAATTATACTTTCTTTTGCGTTTCAGTATAAAATCATCATTGAAAGTAAAGACAGTTTAGCAAAGGATCGCAACTGCGCGACAATTTTAACGACGCTTTTCAACGAAAACCTTGTAACTGCAGCTTGTTTTAAGCTGAAGTTACTAGGTTTTCGTTAAATAGCGACGATAATCAGTTTCTGATTCGTCATAATTCATTAATACCGAGAAAAATATATTAGATCAAATTAATTAGCTTATTAGGGATTGATTTTCCACAAAGAGTGCGCAAATGTGAGAGATGTCGGTGACTTGGTAATCAATTGCTTGTTTAATCATTTCCTAAATTGCAAAAAATCCTGTGTTAAACTTCTGCGAATGACAAAATATGTTTTGGTAAAGATGAGATTTGCATACATTTTATCACAGAAAATATTTAAGCAAAAGGAGAAAATGCTGATTATCAGCTTTTTCTTCTTTTGCCTTAATGTTTTCCCAAGCAATTTCTATTTTGGGCGTCATAAGCAGGTCTTGTTTGGGAAAGAGTTAAACCTTCCTAAACGGGGTGATTTTAGACTTGGCCAAAATTAAAGAAGTTGAAGATGATAATTTCCATAGAATGAACGTTTACATTTTGGTATTTCTGTGTAGAAAATGTGAGAATTGAAGAAACGGTAAATCGTTCCCAGTTCTCCCAATGATTTCAACATCCTGCATTCTGGAGGGGGGGGGGGGGGGGTCAAAGACCCTCATTATGTAGAAATACCAGGTTTCAATCTTTGTTTCTTACGCTAATATGCGACACCGAAATTCAAATTTCTCTTTTAAAAACACCAATGAAATGAATTAGATTGTGCACAGAAAACACAAAATGCATTCCTTACCACTTAATTGGGTAAAAGCAATATTCCATTTGGAAGTAAAACCATTTTATTTTAAGGAAATTGCTGACAATTAAATGGGGTAATTTTCACTGATAATTTATAGAAAACGTTTTACTACATTAATCAAATTATGGAATCTCATCTTAGCATCACATTTTAATCTGTTACCACATAATTATACTTTATGACTCTCCACAAGATAAAGATTTGGAAAACATTGAGGAAAACGAAGAAATTGCTTGTGACAAGCAATTTCTTCATTTTCCAAAATGTTTTCTATCCTGATAGACAAAAACAAAGTAAATTTCATTCACCAGAAAAATATTCTTCAACATCTTTGAATTTGAACCATTCTAAACTTTTTCCGTATGGTAATGGGTGAAAGAATTTGCTGAAAATAAATTGACTTAATTTTCACGAATAATTGATAGAAAGCAATTTACTGCATTAATCAAATTATGGAATGTCTTCTAAGCATCGTGATCGAATTCTCTATCCTTTTCTGAATAAGCGTCAGTTTTGACTACCCAGGCACACCGTTAACCCAGGGAAAAGAATTATTTCCTTTAAACAATCTCCGTTGTCACGGATGACACCGAAGTTTCACGAAGTGTTTGATGCCTAATGATGAAAGGAAAACCTTAACGTATACAACCCATCATTAGCATCAAAGAGCCAGAGGCAAAATTTGAAAAGTGCCAGTAATTCCTAAACTGTGTTATATTTCAATTCCAAATACAAACATAAGCATTTTGAACGGTTTAGAATTTTGAATTAATGTATACTTATTGAAATATTTGACAAAAATGTTCCAAATTACCTCCCTTGTATATGAATATAGAGTAAAATGATATTTGTAAATTATTTTCTTCTTGAAGCATAATCTTGAAATCCGGCACGGTGAATCACCTTATGTGAAGTGTATTTACAAGTGTGTTTAATTCAATACATTTTGTATGGCTAGAAAGTAGTGTTTTAATGATGGGTCATATACCTTAACACAGAATATTCAAAAGCAGGAATGTCATTTTATCGGGACAGACCCTCGCCATTCTTTCTCCTTCTTTTTTCCCCATTTTTTCTCGTATTTTTTTTTAAAAACATTTGATTATAATTACATATGGGAAATCAAAGTTTTGTATTGAACAAAGTAAATGGCAGACGCGGTATAAGATATATCGCTGTTTTCAACACAAACCTCGTAACTGCAGCTTAAACAAGCTGCAGTTACGAGGTTTTTGTTGAAAGGCGACAATATCTTGAATTTTTTCTTTCAAACGTCTGAGGGCCTGCCAAATTTTTCTATAAAAATCTGCCAAGAACATTTTGTAATATCATTTACATACGACGGCGGAATTTCATAGTCTTGTGGCCAAATGATAGAAATAAAATTACTATTTTGACATTTTTGCACTGGATCTCAGCCTTCAATCAAAGTGATTTTAACCCTTTCTCAAATGACACAATTTTAAGATGGCCCAATTTGAAAACTGTTGCAGACGACAAATTGGGTGTAACTTATGGTAGAATTTGCGGATATCATAGCACTGAAAACATCGAGACAAAAGAAGAAAATTCTGATTATCAGCATTTTCTTCTTTTACCTTGGTGTTTTCCTAAGCCAATTCTATTAGGGACGCGAAAATGCCATATTTGAGGAAGGGTAAGTTGGGATAGATATGGCAAATGTCTAATAAGCAGAGCATACATGTAATATGGATCGACTTCGATTCAGACTATCATTTGAGCTAGCCTACTCGCTGTTCAATCTGTTGGTTTCACCCCATCTCAACTGCATCCTGAAATAATTCTCTTTTTTGGCATTGAGTGGTCCACTGCTTTCGTCCGGGCATAATGGTCCAGGTTCCCGACTACTTTTACGATGACGTTAATACTATTTCTATGGAAATTACTTCAATAGCTCTGGCTTTCAGTGTTCGCTAGGAGCTATTGCTCGAGCTTTAGCGGTAAAGCGAACTCGGTCGTAATTTAACCCGGTCTGGTTTCACGATATATCTATTTTGTAATGCCAGGTCTTATTGGTCAGTTTGAAAGGTGACACAATTATCGCTTGTTTTGTTTGTTCGGACAGTCCGATCTTTAATTTCAATCTGAAAGGTTTTACCGGTATTTGATGTGATGACATTTCATCCTTTCTGGATAAGTAGAATTTAGGACGATCGGAGCTTAAAGCTAGGTTTGTATTCACTTTTTTGCATTTTGAGATCGTTTTACACTTTGCGAGTTGTCATTTTGTGCTTTTGTGAGCCTTTTGATTGGTATTGTCGAATTTGAGTCAGTTACTGTAATAAACTATTTTATGAGTAGTATAGAGGAAAATAATTGACCCGGCAGAGTGACCTTTACTGTACTCAAAAGTGGGAAAGTTTATTTCAAGTTTAGATGGGAATAGGTCCTTCGTTAATTAACGTAAAAGCGTGCACTGTATCCGTTAGATCTATACAATATTGTAGCGCCGTGTGAAAATAAGACTTTATTTTTATAATGTAGTCAAATAAAAATGTTAAGCTGCTGTGGTCTATTTGGATTGAAATTTTCAGTAAAGCTAATTATTGAAATAGGCGTAATTTTTAAAAATAAAATGAAAATATTTAAATACAGTTCACATCCTGGTCATACCGTACAGATGGCACAGGTTGACCAGGACCGGCATTTTTGCATAATTATTCAGTTATTATTATACAAATTACCATTTTAAGATGAAGCGACAAATGAACGTATGCACGTGCAAATACTGTTTAGTCGTTGAATAATATGATCATTAGCTGTAAATAGCGAAACATGCGAAGTGTTCAGCAAATCACGAGGGGTTCCAGCATACCTATCACCCCTGGACGATAAGTCTGTTGACCTTTCCGCTTGGTCTGCTCTGCCGGGTCAAATCTCGCCGTCAATATGATAGTCTTATTGTTGGTATTCGCGCCCGCTACCCTGTCTTCTCTTTTTAGTATCCAAAATTCATTCTAATTATCCCAATGCGTTTGTTTGACACCTCAATCTTTTATTCTGCAGATGCAATGGATGACAAACGTTTGAAAGAAGATAAGATATTTCAGTTCCATAAATTCACGGTACGGAAACTACAGAGACAGAGCCATTGGCTCTGCCGCTTAAATCCTCTGGGGGGCTTCCGGCCATGTGTGGCTCTGTCTCTGGGGTCGTGATTTTTTTACAAAAACAGGTGAGTGTTCAACTTTGTTGTTCATTTATTTTCTTCTTGTGCTTAAAATCGAAAAACCGAGAATGTCATGCTCCCCTAAGACCATTTATCTGCCTGTTCTAATTCTGTGGGCTTCAAAGTCGGCAGGGTTTTCACAGGATCATTGTCGTCGTGGGTCGACCCTATGTGATTTTTTCTTGTTTACATCACGTATTCATGTACATTTCAACGGTAAATAGCCAATTGCTGCAGCCAAAACATGTGATATACTAATCGAGGGATAATGTCGATCAGACATTGCTTTCCCATGTAACAAAACCTTAGAAATGATTGGCAAACGTAAAGTTTGAGCAATTTCTATCGGTGGCTCTGTCTCTGGCGGCTGGCTCTGTCTCTGGCGGCTGGCTCTGTCTCTGCGTGCTTGATGAAAAAATTAATCTATCGCAAAATTCGTGTCAAAGTAATTTACTCACACACTGAAAAGATCATATTGTTTATGGCGAATGGTTCAGTCACCGATTAAACCCTTTGCAAAACATCGAACATTCAGCGTTGTTCAATTTCAAAGCTACAATTAAACAATGTCCTTTGAATGATCAAAGATCAGCGTGTCTAAATTGACGGGGGAAGAGGAATTTCGATTTAAGTAAATATGTGACTCGGAACCGAACATCCTGTGATAAAGACATCGTACTATCTGGAGACAGCTACTGAACTCTCACGGCCACCGCGCAAAATGTGCCATTATTCGCTTTTATTCAGTGGAAAACATGCTTCTCTTCCAATTTACATGTATTGGAATATACACTAACCTTTCGTCACGGCTCATGATTCTATGTATTACTGTACTTAAGGCGACAAACTGGGTGTTGACAAAGAAACAATTACACGATGGGTAATCCACGTGATTTGGGGAAAGGTCCACACCGAACAATTGTCTGTTTCAAGTATATTTTGTTCTATATCTCAGTTTAAACTCTACGTATTTTGACGAGCAATTGCACCATACGCGCCTTTGAGAGGGTCATTCCTGAACCTCTTTATGCAAAGTATTCCATAGTTTTATTAAAATGCAACCAAAAACATTCATTTTGAATGTTTCGAGAAACCATGGGATTTGATGCGGAGTGAGTTAGAACCGGGGAATGTCCCTCTCAATGACGCGCGTGCGGTGCACTTTATCTCGTCAAAATCCGTCGAGTATTAGCTGAGAAAATACACAAAACAGACTTGAAGCAGACGATTTTTCGGTGTGAACGTCAGGGGCCTGTTTCATCAAAACATTTTAAAAGAAGTAATTTTGACTTAACGATGTCTTAAATATCGGTTAAAACAACAATCGCATAATCCAGGGGCTCGTATTTTCAACGATCTTACGACAAAGTTTTTGTATAAAATGTGTAACAAAACATCTGAGTGCACGA
This sequence comes from Fragum sueziense, assembly GCA_963680895.1. Taxonomy (NCBI): domain Eukaryota; kingdom Metazoa; phylum Mollusca; class Bivalvia; order Cardiida; family Cardiidae; genus Fragum; species Fragum sueziense. The sequence goes on along the minus strand of OY804606.1, from coordinate 44,929,333 downwards.
GAAATCAGATTGGACCAATCAGGTTTGTTGTTACAAGTAACTACGCAAAAATTAATCGTACGAGCGTTGATAATACGGGCCCCAGGTCTTGATAAATTGGTGATACGCGTTTCTTGTCCAAAACTTGTCGTAAGTCATCGGTAAGACAAAGACAAAAAATACGTCTTAAAAATGAAACTGGCCCTTGTTTTTTTTCTTTTTTTATTTGCACCAATATATCCGACATCTTTCCATTTAATCCTTCCCAAGCAAGATATTTTTCTGGTGCATTGCGAGAAAAGAAAATTGCTCATAACCAGCATTTTCATATTTTTTTCTCACAGATTTCAATGATACCTATTACATATTTGATACTTCGGAGCTATGCGCAGATACATACATGTCTCTCTCATGAGAGGGGGGGGGGGCGCCCATCTGCATCCTTGCATGTCTGGACATCATTTTGAATTGGAGCAGTCCTAAATAAGAATTCTATGTATCACCTAATGTGATATAATACCCCGCCATTACATTTGTCCGGATAAGTGTTTTTGTCGAAAACAAAGGACAGTGACTCACAAAATAAGAAAGGAATATTTATGCTCCTTTGATACAGAACTTGTCTTTATTGAGATATATCTACCCATGAAATTTCATGATCATAGCTTCGATACTTTCAGAGATATGCTTTGGACAAGTATTTTGTAAACAGACTAAAATTAACCGACAGTTCAAAGCAGAGCCAGCCGCCAGAGACAGAGCCAGCCGCCAGAGCCAGAGCCACCGATAGAAATTGCTCAAACGTTACGTTTGCCAATCATTTCTAAGGTTTTGTTACATTGGAAAGCAACGTCTGATCGACATTATCCCTCGATTAGTATATCACATGTTTTGGCTGCAGCAATTGGCTATTTACCGTTGAAATGTACATGAATACATGAAGTAAACAAGAAAAAATCACATAGGGTCGACCCACGACGACAATGATCCTGTGAAAACCCTGCCGACTTTGAAGCCCACAGAATTAGAACAGACAGATAAATGGTCTTAGGGGAGCATGACATTCCCGGTTTTTCGATTTTAAGCACCAGAAGAAAATAAATGAACAACAAAGTTGAACACTCACCTGTTTTTGTCAAAAAATCACGACCCCAGAGACAGAGCCACACATGGCCGGAAGCCCCCCAGAGGATTTAAGCGGCAGAGCCAATGGCTCTGTCTCTGTAGTTTCCGTACCGTGAAATTGGTAAGTGTTGAATATTGTTTAATCAAGCTGTATATTTTTTGTTGAACAGCGACAACGTATAAGAAATCCATAAGACAAATTTTGGTGATTATTTTGAATTATTGCTCTGTTATCTTCATATAGGCCAGTACAAAAAAGCCGATCTATTGAATTTTTTATCAACCTAGATTGCTCAGATTAGCATTTTTGAACCATTTGTATATTGAATAGACAGTTATCCGACATTTTTCATCGTTTCTTGATTTGTTAATGCCAAGAATTCGAGCGGAACGAAATATTTTTCTCTCATGCCAACCCTTGTAATGCATCGATTGTTTGTTTTATCGAATTTGTTTAAATGTTATGAAAGCTAATAACCAAAAGGGTTTGGTGACTTTGGAAACAATGGAATGCATAGTGGGTGTACTCCTTAGAATAGTTTTATGGCCCGGTCACATACGATTCCACGTCCACATCACGTCCAAAATTATACTGCGCGGATCCCTTGCTTTAGATTGTTATACGAGCTCCGATCGAAATGTGGACGCGGAATGGTATATGTGACCAGGCCATTTATCGTGGGCTATAATATATCAAAATGAAAAGTACATGTCTATGACGCCTTGTTTTGTGTGGATTTTAGTTGTACGGTAATTGTTTCACAACAAACAGAGCAAAACAAGATACTTGAGTTCTGAAGCCATAAATATATGTGTTGTCTGTGGTGGCTGCCCTTGGGAATGACGTTTAATAGAATTGTCATAAATACAGATGGATGTCTTTTGGCTGTCAACAAAGCCATTCCAAGGCAGCCATTTGACAGTGCGTTACTAGAAAGACCAGTTCTGCACCACTTTTGTTCGCAAACCGCATTCAATAATTCTGTTAATACTTGACCAATTTGAATCATTGTCATAATAGGGAATGATTTTATCCAGTTTACCGTGACGTAATTTCGGACAAACAAATGTATTTCGTGTGTGTTGTTATGAAATCTCGTAACTACGGCTTGTTTCAAGCCGTAGTTACGAGATTTTGTAACAACACCGACTGTTTATCAAAACATATTAACGGAAAATGAAATTTATTTTAGCACAAAATTCTTTGTAATTGTTTCACACAGAAAGAGAAAAACAAGATACTTGAGTTCTGAAGCCATAAAATACAGTCTGTGGTGGCTGCCCTTGGGAATGATGGTTAATAGAATTGTTATAAATAATGCTGGATGTCTTTTGGCTGTCAGCAAAGCCATTCAAAGGCAGCCATTTGACAGTGCGTTACTAGTTAGACCAGTTCTGCACCACTTTGTTAATAAATCACATTTGATAACTTTGTTAATACTTGACCAATATCAATCATTGTCATAATAGGGAACGATTTTATCCAGTTTACCGTGACGTAATTTCGGACAAACAATGGTTTTTCGTAGGTGTTGTTATAAAATCTCGTAACTACGGCTTGATTCAAGCCGTAGTTACGATATTTTGTAACAACACCGACGATTTATCAAATCGTAACGATAAACGAAATTTATTTTTAGCACAAAATTCTTTGTAATTGTTTCACACAAACAGAGGAAAACAAGATACTTGAGTTCTGAAGCCATAAAACACAGTCTGTGGTGGCTGCCCTTGGGAATGACGGTTAATAGAATTGTCATAAATACAGCTGGATGTCTTTAGGCTGTCAACAAAGCCATTCTAATGCAGCCATTTGACAGTGCGTTACTAGTGTAACCCGCAAATAAATATCGTATCGACTCCTGTGGGGATTCGATCCTGGGACCTCTCACACCCTAAGCGAACACTCTACCACGTCGCTATAAAAGCTAGCTTGTACGGCGAGATAGTATAAGTGCCCCTTATACTACACCCGGCTACATACACCCTCTCGACAATTAAGATTCTTCCACGAATCTTTTTTCAACATCAACTCACTAATTTCACAACCCAACACCCCATGCAGGTTTTTTTACGGTGGGCGCCAAATGTAACCCGCAAATAAATATCGTATCGACTCCTGTGGGGATTCGATCCTGGGACCTCTCACACCCTAAGCGAACACTCTACCACGTCGCTATAAAAGCTAGCTTGTACGGCGAGATAGTATAAGTGCCCCTTATACTACACCGGGCTACACTAGTAAGACCAGTTCTGCACTGCCTTTGTTCACAAACCGCATTTAATAATTCTGTTAATACTTTACCAATTTGAATCATTGTCCTAATAGGGGATGATTTTATCCAGTTTACCGTGACGTAACTCCGGACAAACAATAGTATTTCGTGTGTGTTGTTATAAAATCTCGTAACTACGGCTTGATTCAAGCCGTAGTTACGAGATTTTGTAACAACACCGACGGTTTATCAAATCGTAACGGTAAACGAAATTTATTTTTAGCACAAAATTCTTTGTAATTGTTTCGCACAAACAGAGAAAAACAAGATACTTGAGTTCTGAAGCCATAAAATACAGTCTGTGGTGGCTGCTCTTGGGAATGACGGTTAATAGAATTGTCATACAGCTGGATGCCTTTAGACTGTCAACAAAACCATTCTAATGTCGCAAATAAGAACTAATTTTATCAAATTAACCGTGACGTATTTTCGGACAAACAATAGTGTTTCGTATGTGTTGTTATAAAATCTCGTAACTATTATTGAACCGAAGTAACCTTGCGCTCATTATTGTCAATATTGCAGACGATTACGTTTGTTTATAAATATTCATAGCGCACGGTCACTTCGGTTTAACAATACGGATTAATACGGTTTACCAAAACATAACGGTAATCAAAGTAAAACCATTCAAAGGCAACCATTTGACAGTGCGTTACTAGTAAGACCAGTTCTGCACCGCTTTTGTTCGCAAACGCATTCAATACATTTGTTAATACTTGACCAATTTCAATCATTGTCATAATAGGGAACGATTTTATCTAGTTTACCGTGACGTAATTTCGGACAAACAATTTTTTCGTATGTGTTGTTATAAAATCTCGTAACTACGGCTTGACGCAAGCCGTATTTACGAGACTTTATAACAATAACGACGGTTTATCAAAACCAAACGGTAAACGAAATTTATTTTTACCACAAAATCCATTGTAATTGTTTCACACGAACATAGAAAAAGAAAAGATACTTGAGTTCTGAAGCCATAAAATACAGTCTGTGGTGGCTGCCCTTGGGAATGATGGTTAATAGAATTGTCATAAATACAACTGGATGTCTTTTGGGTGTCAACAAAACCATTCAAAGGCAGCCATTTGACAGTGCGTTACTAGCAAGACCAGTTTTGCACCCGCCTTTATTCATAAACCGTATTCAATGATTTTATTCACGGTGGGGATTGTGCATGATGGGAAGGATAACGACTATCGACAATAGGGAACGATTTTATCAAGTAAACCGTAACGTAATTTCGGACAAATAAATAGTATTTCGTTGGTGTTGTTATTAAATCTCGTAACTACGGCTTGATTCAAGCCGTAGTTACTAGATTTTATAACAACAACGAAGATTCATCAAAACATAACGGTAAACGAAATTTATTTTTAGCACAAAATTCTTTGTAATTGTTTCACACAAACAGAGACAAACAAGATACTTGAGTTCTGAAGCCATAAAATACAGTCTGTGATAGCTGCCCTTGGGAATGACGGTTAATAGAATTGTCATAAATACAGCTGGATGCCTTTAGGCTGTCAGGAAACGCGAATAGGGACTAATTTTATCCAATTTACTGTGACGTAATTGCGGACAAACAAATAGTATTTCGTGGGTGTTGTTATAAAATCTTGTAACTACGGCTTGATTCAAGCCGTAGTTACGAGATTTTTTAACAACACCCACGATTTATCAAATTTATAACGGTAAAGGAAATTTATTATAGCACAAAATTCTTTGTAATTGTTTCACACAAACGGAGAAAAACAAGATACTTGAGTTCTGAAGCCATAAAATACCGTCTGTGCTGTCTGCCCTTGGGAAAGACGGTTAATAGAATTGTCATAAATACAGCTGTATGCCTTTTGGCTGTCAGTAGAACCATTCTGATATCATTTAATTAACCATAAGATTAGAAACATCGAAATGAAATGTACATGTACAGAACACAATGTTTTTTAATGGGTCTACTGTATTTGTTTCGCACAAACAGAGGAAAACAAGATACTTGAGTTCTGAAGCCATAAAATACAGTCTGTGATAGTTGCCCTTGGGAATGATGGTTAATAGAATTGTCATAAATACAGCTGGATGGTGGATTCATTTAGGCTGTCAGTAGAACCATTCTAATATCATATAATGGCAACCATAAGATTAGAAACATCGAAATGAAATGTACATGCACAGGACACATTGTTTTTTGAATGGGTCTACTTTATTTGTTTCGCACAAACAAGAGGAAAACAAGATACTTGAGTTCTGAAGCCATAAAACACAGTCTGTGGTGACTGCCCTTGGGAATGATGGTTAATAGAATTGTCATACATACAGCTGTATGCCTTTTGACTGTCAGCAAAACCATTCTAATGCAGCCATTTGACAGTGCGTTACTATTAAGACCAGTTCTGCACCGCTTTTGTTCGCAAACGCATTCAATACATTTGTTAATACTTGACCAATATCAATCATTGTCATAATAGGAAACGATTTTACCCAGTTTACGGCGACGTAATTTCGGACAAACAATGGTTTTTCGTATGTGTTGTTTGTTTTTGTATTTCATGTGCATGTATACCTCTTGAACTCTGTAAAAGGAATTGAGTGAATAAAATGTATTGTACTGTTGTATTGTATAGTATTGTTATAAAATATCGTAACTACGGCTTGATTCAAGCCGTAGTTACGATATTTTGTAACAACACCGACGATTTATCAAAACATAACGGTAAACGAAATTTATTTTTAGCACAAAATTCTTTTAATTGTTTCACACAAACAGAGGAAAACAAGATACTTGAGTTCTGAAGCCATAAAATACAGTCTGTGGTGGCTGCCCTTGGGAATGATGGTTAATAGAATTGTCATAAATACAGATGGATGCCTTTTGGCTGTCAACAAAGCCATTCAAAGGCAGCCATTTGACAGTGCGTTACTGGTAAGACCAGTTCTGCACCCCAATTTCAATTTGATATGATGCAGATAAGGTGCGGAAATATCAGAAATAAGCTGGGTGTGGTAGAAATTTCAAAGTTAGTTCATGAAAAGGGCATTGACGAACAAAAATGTTTAATCGTTTATTTTCAACATTTTTATGCACCGACGATATGACCATTTATTTTTTCTATGTGCCATATTTTGGCTTCGTCTGACCTCCAACGGCTTGGATACGACGAAATTAAAACTAATGACAAATCGGTTTGAAGATATTAATTTTGATCTATAAAAAAATAGGTATATCTATTGTCGCCTAATAATGGTACACAGTGGCCCGAAGTTTTCCGTTTTCGTCTGTTGTCTACAATAAAGCCCCTAGCGAACAGTTAAGTCCAATTGTATTGAAGTCTGACAGTTTAACGTCTGGCGTCAAAATGAATAAATATAACAGGGAAGGTGACGGGGTAGTTAGTGTGGCTTCTTCGTGTGAACCCTTTAGGAATGGGTGACTTGCAGAAGATAAACATAACACCATTTCATATATGTATTTATCAAATCGTCTTTTTTGGTTAAAATCTTTCCAAAACACAAAAAAATGGATGCTAATTAATGACTTGCGTATGGTGATTTGGAACGAGGAATAATAAAAATAAGTTTTATATGTTAAATAGGTTTTCAGGAAACGACTAACGAAAGGAGCCAGCTTTTGTATTGGTCTAATCATTTGTTGGAATCAATGGTATCGTCAACAAGGCTTTCTTCAAAACTCTCGTAACTACATCCTTGAAAGGTTGTAGTTACGAGGCTTTTGAAGACAATCAACGATATGCTAGGCAAAAAATGTCAAGATATTTTGTTTTATTCGTTTGAGCCGTCTCCACACAAGACTTTGTACTGAGGTCTCAAAGAAAAATGAATTGGGAAAACTTTGACACAAAAGAAGAAAACGCTGATTACAAGTATTTCCTTCCTTTGCTTTAATATTTTTTCTGTTCTATATCACACATAAATCGTCTCTTTATTAATAACTATTTTATTGTTTGTAACGTATTTCATACAAGTTCCTTGTCTGGCAAAGGGCTAACCAATAACCAAGCAGTAGTTCCTTTTGACGCCTCATAAGAGACATGTTTTGGGAAACATTGTGGAAAATGAAGAAACTGATTCTTACAAACAATTTCTTTATTTACCACAGTGTTTTCTACCCACAAATTTGCATATTTTTTTTTTAAATTTCGTCAACTTTAAAGTGTCGTGTGCAACTTCTTTCAATTTGGACGAGTCTAAAATTTTCATGCTTGGGAAAGGGTCAATCCATCGAAGTGTAAGATATGACTAGACACGTTGATTCAATAAAACAACAATACTTTCTGTTTAAACAATGTTTTGTTATAATATTTGCGGTACTCGAAGTGACCCGGGGTTACAGAGTCTGTACTAAAACCAATCTATAATTCTGAGAAATATTTGGTGCTTTTCTCGTCTGTCTTTTATACTAGTTGGCGCTTCCTTGATGTAGAAATTTTGATATATTTTTTATTGGTATCATTTACACTTAATGAAAGAAAATACACGGTCTTGTAATGAAGTGGCCACTAAGTAATAAGATAAATAAATATTGCACATAAAACGCTACTAAAATAAAGCACTTGTCGGTTACAAGTATTACACTTGAGCCAAGATCTGGAAAAACGTCCTTTGTGGTATTTGAGAACAACCTCGATCAAGATCAGCCTGTGCAAACGCACAGTCTGATCAGGATCCATGCTGTCCTCGAATAGCTTGTCCATGATTTGTAGCAACTTAAAGACAACAGCATCGACCCTGATCAGACTGCTCTAAGTTACATGCTGATCTGGAAACATGATAGTCTTAATTGCTATAAGGGACCGTTTTCCAGATCCTGGCTCATTTGATGTAGTCTAATTCTCCTAAAACAAAATGTGAAATTATTCAACAAATGACCTAACATTAACTAAAGCATTCCCCGTGGACAAAAACATAGTTTGTTTTAATGGTTAAACATTTCCTGCGTGTAATGCCCAATTTTGAAAACTGAAAACATTAGAAAACATTCAAAATTAAGGACGAAATTGCTGATGAACGGGGTTTCTCCTACATTTTCTTCTTTGTTTTCGATTCTTTCAAATAGAACATGAACACTTTGCGAAGCATGAATTGTGTCGTCTTCAGCTTTTTTTGTAATTGGGATAGTGTAAGATTTTACATAAAGTCAGGGAGAGGGTTTAAAGAACGAATCTAGACTTATCAAGATTCATATTTCATGTAGGATTAATTGTTTTTCCGTGGGGAGTAAATCATATATCAGTTTCTGTCCACCAATAAACCCTTTTCCAAACGACAAAATTTCAGACTGTTCCCAAGCCTCTTCCAAAAGAGATGTCAAAACCTTTTGGGGGTGGAGGTGGGGGTATAAACCCTTTCCAAGGAGACAAACAATAAGACAGACTTAATTATCAACATCGTCGCTTTTCAACAAAAACCTCATAACTGCAGCTTAAAAGAAGCTGTAGTTACGAGCTTTTTGTTGAAAAGCAACGTTATATACTGGTACACTATGATAAATGTAGGCCTACACGTAACCGTGTCATGCATGTAGTCCGGGAATTTTTACCTTTTCCCTAGATGTTTTCGAAGAAACACTTTAAATGCACCAAAATCACGAATTGATTGGGAAATTGTTGAAATAAATTCCGCGTAAAACAGTCCACAAATAATACGCTGAAATCTGTTTTTTACGAATTTCCAAGATTTTATCGACGTACAAACTAGCAGGTTTTAGACAAATTGAATGCAACATTGCTGTTGATTGAATGCCTTGTTAAGGCTTTCCAAACAAGCCTTGATTTTGTTGTCCCAAATGTTAATAACATCAAACTTTTTTTTTTTTTTTTTTTTTTTTTTTTTTTTTTTTTTCAAAATGAGCCCATACTTTCACAACCCTCATAAGAAAGGTTTGAGAATATATTGAGGCGAAAGATGTAAATGTCGACTCGATAATCACATTTTTCTCTAATTTTGCTATTTCATTCTCTTATTTTTTTATAAACATCATTTTTACCGTTTGTCGCAGCTTGTTTAATTGGAAGAGATATTTTAATCGTTCAAGAAAAAAATAACATTTGACAGAAAGTACTTTTATTTCTTCACTTTCTTTTGGTTACCCTTGTATTTTCTATCATATTGAGCAAAATCGTAAAATTTGGTATTTAGTATGGTAAGATATTGCAGAGGACTTATGGGCTAGTAATATATAGTGGAACCACAATTATTGAGAGGTAAAAGTTTGTTTGTACCTTATCATGTTTTTTATTTCTTTTTCTACGAATATTCAAATTCTGGAATTTGTGGCAATGGATTAACCCATTACCAGACGGCTAAATTTTGGACTATTCCAATTTGAAAGATGTTGCAGACGACAATTTCAAGTTGATAAAATTTCAAAAATCTTTCCATTTCAGGTTAAAAAGCATTGTGGAAAATGAAGAAATTGCTTATCACAAGCAATTTCTTCATTTTTCACAATGTTTTGACACGCTTTTTTCTTGAGGGACTTCAAAACCAGGTCTTGTTTGGGAAAGGGTTAAATCTATATAACATTGTCAAATCTCCAAGATCATATAGACGTTTTCAAACAAAATTGAATGAAGTTTTGCTATTGATTGATAGTATTGTTAACACGTGTAACCCGTGTCTGGCTTATTCGAGTTGTTGTAACATGTAACCATTCCCCATACAAGATCTGGTTTTATGTCCCTTATAGGAAAGGGTTTGGGGAAATTTGAGACAAAAAAAGAAAATGCTGATGAACAGCATATCGTCGTTGTAAATGCAAAACCTCGTATCTCGTTTATGGAAAAGTTCAAAGGGGAAAGAAAAAGGTGTAATAACTTTTCCCAAACTGAAAGGTTTTACAGAACAGCGAAACTATCTCAAAAGCTGCTAGAATTGTCTTTACTGGACTCACAAGAGTTTACTTTGAAAATCGCAACAATCGACATACGAGGTTTTGCATTTACACCGACGATATTCTTCTTTTGTCTCATATTGTCTAATTTATATTAAACCCTAATCATATATTTTATTGTAGAATGTATTTGCAGAAGTTTTCAAACCAAAAGAGTCATTTTTTGCTGTTTTGGAATGGAATGATATATAACATATCTGTTTTTCTTTAAAAATATGTGTAGCTACATGTATGGCCTTTTAAAAGAAAAAAAAATTAAAGTGTTTAAAAGAAAACTTAAGAAAATGCATTTTGCCTACAAAAAGCAAAAAGGAAATGGTATGTATTATAACGAAGTCACGTGATTAACGACCGCAAGGGGTGGCAAGACGACTGGACATTATAGACACTAAAGTAATATTTCGCTGCCTTTCTTCAAAGCCCTAGTAAACACAGTGTAGGAGCGGAAGTGTGTGAACTCTTGTCTTTGAGTGATTACTTGTGTGTCTGTACATCGAGGATATGCAACTTGGTAAACACCAGCGGTTGACATTGGTAAGAATTTATGTTTTTTTTCTGGATAAACACAATACTTTTGTCAGATCATTGTACCAATCTCTTTATTCATTATTCCCGGTTACATTTTTAGAGCAATCGGAGCCATTGGTTCTAGATTTAAATCATTTTAGGCCCGATTCACTTGGGCATGAACTACAACGGGTGGTTTAGCTGTTACGAGTCGCAGTTTTTACTCGAATAGATGCATACTGTAGGGTCTTTCTCAAAAAAAATTTCATTCACAGCTCGTGCATATGTGTGTGTTGAGACTGATATAATTATTTAGTTAGGAAACCGTCTAAAACTTCCAATTTTTGTCGTTTTAAAAAAACTTCTTTTGTACAATCAATTGTCAAGACCTGTACAATAGCCTGACAAGAAATATTTACTTTTGTACAATGGCTTGAATTGCATATGTGACATATTTATTGTAATAAATGCGTCTTTACCTCTTTTTGCATTATATTCGACTGAATTTTTCATGATATTATGCTCGCCCGTAAAAGATACAGAGAAAAAATGTCGGGAAAATAAGAAAGTTTTGCATGATGGAGAATCGTGTCATAATTTCATAAAATCTTCAATAACTATCAAGTTGTATTTGGCTTGGGCAAAGAATGTGTAAAAGCATCAGAAATAAACTTTGTATGTTAGATATTTTAAAATCATCTTACAAAAACATTATTGCCGACCAAATCAACTCGATCAACTCGATCGGCTTAATCCCTTGATCAAACCCGATTTAACTCGATCAAATGTATATATCTTGTCGATTAATTCTCGACCATTTTTGCCGACCAAGCTCCATCAGTACTCGATCGCTTGATCGATCTTGTTTTGATTGTCAGTCGATAGATCGATACAATAGCACGTGCAACGTAGATCTTAAGACAATGGGGGTGTGGTATTTTTCTAATCGTCCATTGGCTTATCGATGATTTTGATTGACAGCCGGCGTTTTGTCAATTATACTGAGTTTCCAATTTATTTTGATCCACTGTCGGTGTTGTTGTAAAATCTCGTAACAACTGATTCAATCAAGCTGTAGTTACGACGTTTTTGATTTACACCGTCGAGATACTATACTAAAGTGTAATTGGAGTTTGAGTTTATTGGGGTTTTACGCCGTTTTCAACTACCAGGGTCATATCGCGGCGGCTAGAGCACCTAACCGTGGGTTCCTGGTATTTCTCGCACCAGTACAACCACAATATTCAAACCGAGCCTCCAGCTGCTCTCTCACATAGATGATTCACACCCATTGGTGAGAGACAAATGACTTTTGTCAAATGTCAGAATGGATACTGGCCGAGCCGGGGTTCGAACTCGAGACCCCAGGTTTGACAGACTCCGACGTAACCGACTGAGCTATCCGGGCTCGGCAAAAGTGTAATTGGAGTCTCAATCTTTGTCAATCTGTTAAAATCCGGCTTTAACCGATATTAACATTTGACCAATTAATAGTAATCATCCATAACCCTGGGAAATCAAAAACCGATTAGTTTTACTGTAACCAAACAGATCTCCTGTTATATACTAGAACAAAAAAGATACGCAACCCCAATTTTTCATAATACTATGTTTTTAATGGCTATTGAGTACCTTTTTAATATTCCTGCCTCCATACGCATGAATATAGTGTCATTTTCTTCAGATGTCGTAAATTCATCACGTGATACATAGCAAATTGTTGAAAACTGATTATCCCCTGTCGTGTTTTCTAAATTACTATTATCAAAACAAATTTTTCTTCAAACACAAGCTGAAACATAGACCAAGAAGAGGCCAAAGCTTTCACACACTTCTCACTACACTACGCATAGCGGGGCTACGCCAAAACCAGCGCCAAGCTGCAGTGCGGATGTTATTAGGTGGAAAAAGTCAAAATGTTGTCGCAACAAATCGACACATGTTCGACTGTATACGCTGTTTGCTCTCGATGGGAATACAATCGAATAAACACGGAGCGGACGTGCAAGAGATATGACGTCACGACTGTATTGTCAGGTAAACCCCACCTATTGGATAGGTCTAAAACTGCAACGGAGGCCGCTAATAAATCGCATGGACTGCACAACATTTCAATATCGGACCAAACTGAACGAAACAGATTGTGTTTTTCAACCTACATTCACTCTTTTGTAAAATTGTGTTGATGCCCAGTGTAAACTGGGACTTTTCTTATGGAATTTACTACGAACAAGATTTTGTGAACTCTACAAGGTGAAATGTTATTGCTTTAAATGTATTACATTTTGTTTAAATCTAATTTGATGTCTTTGCGTAATCTTATTGAAGGCATTGAAAAGAAAGTTGCGTTTCTTTTTTTTGTCTAGTATATATAATTTTACAAATCACAATTGTAAATGCCAGATTTTGCACTGTTCAAAGTGTGATTTCATCAAGGCATACACAATGGCTTTAGGCCACGGCCAAGGCGCAGTTGGTAGCGCATCTGCCTCTCCTACGAGAGGTCCCGGGTTCGATACCCGGCCGCGGCTAACACCCTTTCTGACAAAAATGTCACCCATCAATGGTTTGATATCGTGAACCTATGTGGGGGAGCAGCTGGAGGCTCGATTAGGGTGTTGTTGTAGTACTGGTGAGAGAAATACAAGGAATCTGTGGTTAGGTGCTCCAGCCGCCTCGATATGACCTTAGTAGCTGAAAACGGCGCGAAACCCCAATAAACCTAACGGTTTGATTCTAGCCGAAGTCACGACTTTTCAAAAAGGCACCGACGGTTTATCAAAACATAACGTTTAACAAACCAAGTCTACACGTTTAGCACAAAATTCCTTGCTATTATACATATATAAACTCATTCGTCACACTAAAATTAATTTTGAAATATAGGTAAAGGAAGAAGCCTATCCAGTGTAACATTGGATAACAAATTAAAGAAGATAAACCGAACGTTCGTGTTTGTGTTGATGTTTAAATCCGTGTGAAACATAGGCAAGCGACATTACAAATTGCTTGTAAGTGATTGTACAATAAATTCATAAGGAAGTTGTCATTAGCCAATTGATTGTACATAAAAACTGTCAAACTGCGGACACTTAAATCGGGAATTTTATTGGAATGGATATCATTTCGTCTGAATCACGTTCTTAGTGACAAAATACTTACATAAAGGCATTTAATATTTGGAAGAAACAATATGATGAATGATAAAAAAGCGATAAAAATGGCAATTTTATGTGGTGAAAATCATGCGCCAATTTTCCCATCCAAATGTTCAAGGCATTTTTTATGGTTTAAACAGCTCAGACCGGGCGCATATTTGGACGATGCCTTCCATGTTTATTCAAGATTACGAAATTACAACAAAATTTAAGATATATGTCGAAATAATTATCAATCATAAACTTTTTCTTACCTATGTCAACCGCTGATGTTTACCAAGTTGCATTTCCTCGATGTACAAACACACAAGTTATCACTCAAAGACAAGCATTCACACACTTCCGCTCCTACACTGTGGTAAACCAGCGTATTAAGGTAGAATATCCCTTATGCGATTCGCGCGACGTCGGAATTATTCGGGTGCGGTCGAAAACATTCGGCGGTGGAACTTTCCCCCGCCGAATATTTACGACCGCGCCCGAATAGGTTCGGATATATGTACGTAACGACGACGCTCGGAAAAAGCCGATGTTTTATGAATCTCCAAATTGCCACATTACGGGTATTCTACCTTAAAACACGCCGCAGTTACAAGGTTTTTGCAGAAACGCGACGATTTTCTCTTTTCCAAAGACACTTTTTCAACAGCGTATGGTTTTATATTTAATGAACTTTTGTACATTAGACTTTTTTGTTCCAAATTGAATGAAGTCATGACTATCAAAAGACGAGTATTAAGGTTTACGAACTGAGAATGAAAACACCAATTTCTAGGCATACAAAAAATGCATCAAATTACACACACTTGTAAATACTCTTCACATAAGTTGATTCACCAGGCTGGATTTCAAGATTCTGCTTCAAGAAGAAAATAATTTACAATTATTTCACACCCTACATTAGTAAACCAATGAAATCGTCCCATTCGTACCACGTGAGTATACAATACCTAGAGCCGTATTGTACGCACGAGATAATTGCGTGAACGCACGGGATTCTCGATACTCCAAAGCGGCAAAATCGATATTTGTACGATGCACCGGTTGAACTGTCCAAATATGCATTGCACTCATTTGAACCCTACAAATATCGATTGAACCGTACAAATATGGATTTTCCCAAATCGAGGCTGTCGTACAAAATATCCATATTCGCATCGAAGAGTAATCTCCCTTAGTAGAGATCTCGTCTGCAAAAGCAAAATTGTGCATTAGAGTTGAATGTTTGTTTCAACATGATATTTTGAATTCACTGTCCTAAACAAGACATAACTTTGATTCTGTGATTGAAAAAAAAAACACATTGGGAATACATTAAGGCAAAAGGAGAAAATGATTTTAAAAACACGAAAGAGATTTTCATTTCAAAACATTTATGAATTGTAGCGCATTTAATTTGCAGCAATGATACAAATCACACTTAACCCTTTCCCAAACAAGACCTGGATTTGATATCCATTATAAGGCTTGACAAAAAAGTTCTAGGAGAAAAGGAGATTTGCCGTTTATCAGCAATTTCTTCTTTTCTGTCAATGTTTTCATTGTTGATTTACGCATGGCATGATAGTTTATATGACAAATTTCATGTACATTTCACACTATCATATGACGGTCTATTCAATCTTTTGAGACAAACATAAATCGATAAAATAGATTAAATGTCAGATGCCCTGTATATTTACAGTGTTAGAAATGTACATGTAGCCTACATTTTTTTCATGACATAGGCCTATGTTGTTTTTCTTCCTTTTTTATTTCACGTTGGAGTTCTATTTAAAAGTAATTAGATCTAGATCTTAATTTTTAAACAAAATTAATCTTTGTCATGTTTTGTTTGAAAAAAAAATGATGTGAAATAAAGAGGTCATTTAACATGTCTTTGTACAATACCGAATTCTATTGGATTCATACTTTGCAGAACAAGTCTATATTTAGACTCGCCTATCGGCTCGTCCAAATATAGCCTCGTTCTGCAAAGTATTCATCCAATAGAATTCAGTATTGTACAAAGACATGTTAAATAACCTCATAATATTATTTTACTCTATTTTCATATGCAAGGGAGGTAATTTTGAACATTTTTGTCAAATATTTCCATAAGTATGCATTAATTCAAAATTTTAAACCATACAAAATTCTTATATTTGTATTTGGAATGGAAATGTAGCACAGATTAGGAATTACTTGTGCTTTTCAAATTTCACCTCTGGCTCTGCATTTCATTCTCAGTTCGTAAACCTTAACACCATGAAATTTAATGCGACCACTGGCGTGTGCACGTTTCCAAGTCGTGGTAGGGTAAAATGTAACATGGACATTGTCGGCGCTGTTCTTAGATTCAATTAACACTTATCCAATAATGGGTTCAACCGGCAGAGTTCAGTCCAAACCAAAGTAATATTCATTCAGTAAGTACTCTGCCATAGAACAGACATAGTTCGTTTCGATAAAATCGTAATTTTGCAGTTTGTATTTGTGTGATTTTGTTTTTCAATATGTAAACAGATTAAAACATAGCTATTATTGGATTAACAATTTACATGTACATAAACGAAAATAACACCTGGTTTATGTTCTTGGAAAAGTTCGCAAGCATTGGAATCATCCTATTGCACCCAATATTGTACATCAATTCAGCGCTTCCTTGCTCGAGTGAGGTCATATGCTATTGGCAATGCGTTTAGTGTGAAATTCCCCAAATGGTGAACAGATTAAAACATGGAAATTAAATGTGATTAGTTGTGTCCGTAGGTATAGAACATTCTGTAATCAATCATGTGTAGATAAAATGCTTAAGGTATATGACCCATCATTAAAAACACCACTTTCTAGCAATACGAAATGCATTATATTACACACACTTGTAAATGCACTTCAGATAAGGTGATTCACCGTGCCGGATTTCAAGATTATGCTTCAAGAAGAAAATAGTTTACAAATATTATTTTACTATATATTCATATACAAGGGAGGTAATTTTGTTCAATATTTGTCAAATATTTTCATAAGTATATATTAATTCAAAATTCTAAACCGTTTAAAATGCTTATGTTTGTATTTGGAATGGAAATATAACACAGTTTAGGAATTACTATCACTTTTTAAATTTCACCTCTGGCCCTTCATTGCTAATGATGGGTTGTATACCTTAAATGTTAGGTTAAGACCAAAGTTACCACATAGCATTGCAGCCGATACTGTACCTCAAACCAGAGAATTTTGCTTCGATGAAGCCATACATTATTATCAGCAAGGCGCTTAGTGGCAATTCCTTCTATTGGTGAATATATTAAAACATGGGAATTATGGCTTATTAGCAATGATTATTATGTCAACATATTATCAAATAACACCTTACTTAGGGACTTTCAGAACATTGCGAGCACTAAAGGCTACATTGTATTGAACCCAATACTGTACATTTTATCAGAATTTTCTTGCTGTTGTGAAGTTATATGTTATTGGGAAGGCGCGGTAGTGAGAAATTCATCAATTGATGAACGGAATAAAACTTTGAAAATATAGCTTATTATCAATGCTTATTGTGTTACAATATCAAATAACAAATTTTGTAACATATTTAACATGCCTTTTAACATATTGCGATCACTAAAGGCTACTTTGTATTGAACCCAATTTACTGTACATTATATCAGAACTTTCTTGCTGTTGTGAAGTTATATGTTATTGGGAAGGCGCGGTAGTGAGAAATTCTTTAATTGGTGAACGGATTAAAACATTGAAAGTATAGCTTATAAGCGATGCTTATTATGTTAATATATCAAATAACAATTGTTATAACACAGTTAACGTGCCTTTAAACATTACGATCACTAAAGGCTACT
The DNA here is from genome assembly GCA_963680895.1 of Fragum sueziense. NCBI lineage: Eukaryota > Metazoa > Mollusca > Bivalvia > Cardiida > Cardiidae > Fragum > Fragum sueziense. The sequence continues at coordinate 44,911,530 of OY804606.1, read as the reverse complement.
TTGTATTGAACCCAATACTGTGCATTATATCAGAACTTTCTTGCTGTTGTGAAGTCATATGTTATTGGCAAGGCGTGGTAGTGAGAAATTCTTCAATTGGTGAACAAATTAAAATATGGAATTTCTGCTTATCAGACTAGTTTTAACAACATAAAGAAGAGATTAACGCCTAGTTTAGGGACTTTGGAAACATTGCAAGCATCGAAGGCGTCCTATTGAAGCCAATACTGTATAGCAATTAAAAGCTTTCTTGCTCGAGTGAAGTCATATGTTATTGGCAAGGCGCGATAGTGAGAAATTCCTCAATTGGTGAACAAATTAAAATATGGAAATTACTGCTTATCAGTCTAGTTAAACATATAGAAGATAATAACGCCTAGTGTATGGACACTGGAAACATTGCAAGCATCGAAGGCGTCCTATTGAAGCCAAAACTGTATATCAATTCAAAGTTTTCTTGTTCGAGTGAGGTCATATGTTATTGGCAAGGCGCGGTAGTGAGAAATTCCTCAATCGGTGAAGAGATTAAAACATGGAAATTAAATGCATTAACGGAATTACTTTTAACATCGGCGTTTTCTTGGCGCTTTATGGTAAGTTGTATCAATCATTTCGTCGGTGGGGAGTCAAAACCTCGTAACCCCAGCTTATTCAAGCTGTAGTTACGAGGTTTTGACTCCCCACCAGCGATTTATCATTTTGCTAATTTGCTATTTTTGACAAAATTTCATATTGGTCCTAAATCATAGATGATGCAGACGACAATTTCAAGTTTGCGATTTTTGGTCTTTTAAACTTAGAAAATATTTTGGAAAATGGCGAAATTTCTCCAACCTTTTTAACGGGGGGGGGGGGGGGTAAAAAGGCGTCAACATGTGAAAATGGGTTATCCTTATATCAAACGACAAACTTTTACATTTGTTGTTTATTAATGCTTGTTATTATATTTTTAACATGATGCTTTTTAACGAAAACCTCGTAACTGCAGCCTCAAACAATTTGCAGATACGAGGTTATTTTTGAAAAGCGAGATAACTAGTATGGTATATCAAAGAAAAAGGAGAAAACACTGGTTACATGTATACGTAGATGTAATTGTTCTCTGAATGTTTTCTAATTTTGTGTCCCTTATGACGATCAAAGTCCGCATTGTTTTTTTAATTAAGGTTTACGAACTGAGAATGAAATGCAGAGCCAGAGATGAAATTTGAAAAGTGCCAGTAATTCCTAATCTGTGTTACATTTCCCTTCCAAATACAAATATAAGCATTTTGTATGGATTAGAATTTTGAATTAATGCATACTTACGGAAATATTTGACCAAAATGTTCAAAATTACCTCCCTTGCATATGAAAATAGAGTAAAACAATATTTGTAAATTACTTTCTTCTTGAAGCCTAATCTTGAAATCCGGTATGGTGAATCAACTTATGTGAAGTGTATTTACAAGTGTGTGTAATTTGATGCATTTCGTATGGCTAGAAAGTGGTGTTTTCATTCTCAGTTCGTAAACCTTAATGGCTGTTTAGTTATTGTTGGTAATGGAAAAATAAAGAAGTACGATTATTTTTTTTTATAAAATTGAAGGCCAGAAATTCTATGTACATATTTGCAGGCATCTAAATCATCGATTGTTTTGGAAAGGGTAAGCTTCTGTTCCGATGTTTCATAATGCTTTGAAAGCTTTGTTTATGATTTAAAAGCAATTTAATTTCAATTAAGAATATATCCTTCTCGCCTTTTTGGCTAAGATCAAAGTAAAAGGATTAGGATTCTGGCATTTGAAATTTCAATGCTTTACAATTTCAATATACCATTTTACGCGGATCCTAAATGTAAGCTACTACAGACAACATATGCGTTTAATCTAATAAATTATTTAAAAATCTTTTTAGAAAATATTGTAGTGAAAGATCTTACTTTGAAAACATAAATATACTCAAAAGAAAGAGTTTAGTCAGTATTTTTGATGGTCAATTATTCCGCCAAAACACAACAAATCAGTATAGAATTTTCACACAATATTTATTCAATCGACGCATAACAAAAACCTGCAAGTAATGTTGCAAAATTTAAGTTTTAAGGTTTGCACTTAAAGAATTTCAAAATGCGACAGGTGCACTTGGTGCAATTACGACTTAAGTCTTTTTCCTAAAATAATGTATGTAAATCAAAGACAATAGCCCAGATACCAAATATCCACAATAAAATTGATACCAGCCTACATGATTTTAGCACTATGGCGTAATCAATTTCGCCAAAAATAACAATTTTGGAAACCATCTACCTAACCTACAAACTCTGGCAGTCTTCTGCAGTTGTAACTTGGTAAGCGGTAACAGTTTGTAGTATTGGGGGAGTTGTTGTCAAAAATGGACACATGCATGAGATTTTGGTCATAGATATCTTTGAAAACAGAGTATCTGGAATTCACGTTCATTGTGACGTCACCACGTTACGTCACGTCCCATCTAACACATAAGCATTGAAAATCGACCACATTGTAACCCATTTGTTCAATAAAGGCATGTTGTCATAAAGATTTGTCTTTTAATTGCCTGGCCATTTACTCGGAAGTTAGCATTTTGAGCATTGGCTCAGCCAGATCTCGGCCATTGTTTGACAAAAATGGAATATCGTGTTTTTTTCTAATTGTTTGTATACAATTAATAACTTTGTCTGAGTGGTAAACCAGCTACTGGTCCTGATAGAACAATTTCTTGAAAACACAGCAAAATGCTATGAGTAACAGGTTGGGTGCATAAGTCGCCATAATTTACTTTAAATTCCATTAAAAGGGAGTTTCCTCAGTCACAGACAACAAAGAGACTTCTATCTTACCAAGAATTGATACAAAGATCGTCTTTTCATGTCAATTACCAGGAATTTAGAGTCTACGAAAAGTCACTGCTGAAGCTGTGAATTTTCAATTTGACCCCATTTGAATTGAATTGTTGAAAGGAAGGTTAAATAAAGCATGGATGCCAGGGATGGGGTCAATTACATTGCAATGTAATTAATTACCATTACAATTACATTGAAAACTTTTCAATTACCATTACAATTACCATTACATGCATTTTCTAATGTAATTAATTAAATTACAATTACTTTGCCTAAGTAATTAATTACAATTACACATTACTTTAGAAAACTTTAAGGCAAAAGAAGAAAGTTCTCATTACCAACATTCTTTTCCCCCCATATATGATGTAATACAAAACTACTCCACTTGTTGTTTGTAGAGCCATCAAAATCAAAACATTCTGGAACTTAGTTTTTGGATCAAACATTAGATGTGGCTTTTGTGACTCTGTAGAATATTACAGTTATTAACCTTTTATGCGAAAGAAGAAACAGCTGAATCTGATAACCAACATTGTCCCTTTCCTTCAAGGATTTCTATGTTTTATAAAGTATTGAGGCAAAAGGTTGCTTGGATTATTTTACTACTTCAATTAAAGTAACTGTTTCCTGTTCTAACTGTTTCCCAAGCTTTTAAGCACCCCTACAGAAGAAAACTGGTGAAAACATAATCAAAATGAAGAAAATGTAATTTCTTTATTCCCTGTACAGTTTTCTGCCAGGGAGGACAAAAAATTGTAAAATTTCATTTTCCTGAAATTGTCTTCTAAAATATCTTTCAATTTGGGTAGGACAAAAATTTGGAGTTTGGTAAATGGGTTAATTCTTGGACCTAGCATTGTATCATTTTGCCTAAAATGCTCATCTGATTAATTTCCACATTGAAATACACTGATTTTCTCTAGTAATATCCATGTCAGTGGCGGATCCAGAGAGGGTTAGGGGGTTCAAAAAATATTTCATTTTCATGCAGATATTCAGTCAAAATTGTGTCATTCTAGTAAAATGAATCCCCCTTTAGTATGTTCGAACAACCTTCACAGCAATGCTGTATCCGCCACAAGATGTCCACTCAACAGTCCAGATTTAACAGAATGAAAATGACAAAAATAATTTCAATACATCACATGAGAGTGAAGTAAGCTAGAAATCATTTGAGTACTCCAGAATGAAAGCCTTGGGTAAGGTTATTTTAAACAATACCTGGTTTTAACATCCCTAGATAGTGGAAAAGGTTAGGGAAATTTAACATTAAGAGAAAAGAAGATATTGTTGATAATTGTGAATTTCTACTTTAGCCTCAATAATTTTCTAAGTGATAAATAAGATTTTTCTAACATAGAGTTGATGTCCCTAATGTTGACAATCACTCAAGACACTGCATTATAAATTTATAAGCAGTTCCAATACTTTTGCACTAAGGTTTCAAGTTGTGTACACAGTTGTAAATTCAATTAAAACTTTTAAAGGAATACTTGTTTTAAACTTAAACTGCTCAAAGGGTGCAATATTGAATATCTATGCCCCCAGGCAAAGGTGTGAAATTGCAAGGTACCTCAGGTTAACCCATTCCCAAATGGCACAATTTTGGAATCAATGATAGAATTTGAAAGTAGTTTCAACTGAAAAAAGATCAAATTCTAAAGTAGATAATGTTTGTGCATATTGTATCATAGCAAATATTCTGAGAAAGGGAAAATTGCTAAATATCAGCAATTCCTTCTTTTCCTCAATGGATTCACCAACTGCTTTTGGATGGTCTTATTTGGGAAAGGGGTAAATAACACAGGTGTATTATTGTCCATAAGACAATAATCAACCTTTCACATGCCCTGGATTTGAAGTCCCTAACAGTAAAGTCTAAGGCAAAGACGGAAGAAAAAAATATGAAATGATGAATATAACATTGAACATTTTCTTCCTTTGTTGAAATATTTTGATCTATGATGTAGATAAATCCTGTGCTTGTCAATCCATTTGGTTGTCTGCAGCAGCTTTCAAATTAGACAGTTCGGTCTAAATACTTGTTGTTTAGGAAGGGGTTAACCCAATCTAGGTTAAAACCCTTTCCAGGTAGTATAGTTTTAAACTTGACAAATTTGAAACTTGCTGCACACAATAAAATGGATATTGTTCAATATAATACAGCAAATAAAATATTGAGGAAATGGAGAAAATGCTGGTTATCTATTTATTCTTTTACATTAATGTTTTTAGAAATATATTTCACCACAGATTTTAAATGAATTCATGATATCATGATTTCATAATATGTAGTGAGGAAATAAAGATTGATATTGACACCTGCTTAGCACAAAAGGTAATTGAAGTAATTGAAAATGTAATTGATAATTACACCAATTTTGCAATGTAATTAATTACATTTCAATTACATGTAATTGAATATGGGTTCAATTACACATTACATTCAATTACAGTAATTAAGTAATTAATTACATGTAATGCTAATTACACATTACTAATTACCCCATCCCTGATGGATGCCAATGAAATTTCACCGACTTGTTCTAAATTGGTTGAAGATTATTATGAGTAAAGTTTTTGGCATTCTAAAACGTTTTTGACAAAATTATTGACCACAAACTTTATACTGACTAAACATTTTCTTATCAGTATATTTCCATCGTGGTCATATTTATGCGAAGTCTTTGCGCCAATGTACATCATCACGTGTCATCCTTTTTCATCGAAAACCCCGTAACTGCAGCTTGGTATAAGCTGCAGTTACGAGATTTTTGTAGAAAAGCGTCAATGTGCAGTGCGGTTTTAATTCTTTTTATTTTTACTGCTGTAATTTCAGTATTGAATCTCTTCGTAACAAGAACAATCATTGACAAGATTAGAAAATTGTAACTTTTCCGTGCATATGGTCCAATTTCAGATGTTATATTGAACTATAATGAGCTATTTCCAGATACAATATTTTAGAAGCAGTAAAAAGTTTTAGATTTTAAAGAGACATTTACAGAGTAAACGCAAAACTATTGTAAATGCTTACACAATTGTGACCCGTCGCTAGAAGAGACTTTCGATAAAGTCCATGAAACCATTTTGAGAACCGGATCAGACTGACCAGATGTCGCCTTTGGAAAATAAGTATAAAGTAAGGTAGGAAAAGGAAAATCGATCCTGAAATTTACACGAGAGTGAAAACGTTCGATCCTAATCAGTCTGCGCGAAATGCACAGACTGATTAGGATTGAAACTTTCACAATTCACAGACACCCCCCCCTTCCCCTTTTTGTACTATGACGGGTCATAGTTCTGTTTGCAAGTGCAACAGTTCTGCGATAAGTCTAACAAAAATTTAAAAGAAAGAAAGAAAGAAAGAAAAAAAAACACGAACTAAACAAATAACAACAATCAGGAAGAGATTGCAATCGAGAAGATAAGTTTAAGTTGAAGTATACACAGTTTATATGAAATGGTATAAAATGAGGCAAAAGAAGGACATTTTGTTTATTAGGGACCTCAAATATGTCTTTTTAGAGAGGGTTACACCATACAGAAAATTAATGATGTACTTTATCTCGTAAAAGCCCAATTTATAATAATATGATAAGTTTTGCCAAGGGAGCGAGACTATTAATGTATAGATAAGTTTTGTCCAGAAGGGATCTCTATTTCTCTAGAGGTAGGGCTGTTTAGTAAGATTGAATGTTTAAGTAAGATAATACCAGTATGTTCATTTTTCATTCGTATAATCTGGTAGAAAAAATCCCCATTTTTTGGCGAAAACGATTGCGAGTTTAAGGTAAGACCTGGGTTATGCATTTCCGGTGTACTCGTTAAATTTCGACTTAATCCGTGACGTTTGTAAGACCGAGCACTTTTTAAGTATCGTTTGATGCAATATCGCCTGTTTTCGTAACAACGCAAAATAATTGAGCGTGCTCTAATCATTTTTTTTGTGAAAATGTAGCTAAATTGTATGAAGAGTATGCAAAATAAACAACAATAGTCAAAAATTAAAATTTTGAGAGCAATGAAAATTACTTCCCTTGAAATCGTCAATTCGCAACATACAGATTTCGTTCCATAACTTGTCACATAGCCCATTACCCAGGTCTTACCTTAGGTCCCACGTTCTAGAATGGTTTGGAGTCTGGAAAAACGCCATACTGACATATTAGACCAACGTGGATCTAGATCAGTCTGCGTATACACTGGCGAGTAATTTAAAAAAAAAAAAAAAAAAAAAAAAAAAAAATAACCGTTTCATATACCTCACGATAATGACCTGACAGAGCTTCTCATTCGATTAGCATGCGCTGCTCTGCCAGGTCATTTATCGTGAGGTATACCCTGTAGCAAATGTAAATTGAGCATTATGGAACATTTTAGACTGTATTTGACGGCAGTCTGATCTGGAAATGTGGTTGTCTAAATGCTATCATGACCCCTTTTTGGGGGTCTGCTCATACAATTTAATGTCGATGCTTTCCAACAAAAACTCGTAAGTGCAGCTTGTGTTCAGCTGTAATTAGGAGGTTTTTGCTGAAAAGAGACATGATAAATAAATGTAAATGGAAAATGTGATAATTCAATTTGGGAATAAAAAAATTCCAAAAAAAAAAAAAAAAAATAAAATATAATAAAAGAAAATAAACAGAAAATGCTGATTGACACATACTCATGGGAAACATACAGAATTAACAAGTGATAAAAAAACCAATAACTAAACATTTAACCCTCCCCCAGCAGAACTGTACAAAGAAGTCAGACAACAACCTGGTGTACATTACTACATGTATTTACAACTGATATACATGTGGCTGTGAAATTGTATGGAAAGTCAATTACATACATGGAAAAGCAATTAATCCTTTCTCAAAAATATTTTAGGCTGGCCCAATTTGAATTAAGTTGCCGACTACAAAATCAATCATTCTTAGAATAGAAAACGAGTTTGTTATTGCATAGAAAATATTTAGAGAAAAGAAGAAATTGCTGATCATCAGCAATTTCTACTTTTATCTCAATGTTTTTATAAACAATTTATAATAGGGGTTCAAAACAGAGTCTTGTTCGGGGAAGGGTAAAAACTCAATTTGACCCGATTCGCTATTCATTTTACTTTGTATGTTACTTCTAACATGTAAGCATCAAAAGCATATTAAATCTTTTGGGAAATATCAAAATTTTTAAGAGATATCTTTTTTTATTGATCCTTCATAGAATGTATTTGAAAGTAATATTTCCGAATATACGTAAAATACACACACACAAGTTTTATTAAAATCCGAAAAAGGAACTTATTTTATACGTAAAAATTCCTGAAAAATGTTTGCATCAAAATTTTCAATTTTTCTTCAAAAAGGCGAATTTACGAAAAGTACTTTTTATTCTGTTTGAATTTAATGGTACCCTCCATCACGATTTTAAAGTTTATTTCCCATCCAAAATATGCAAATTTTGCAGAAATGCAGGAATTTTGTAATTTAAGGTACTTTTGGTAGCTATAAACTCGGATTAAGTCTTTTCCATTGAATTTATATAAAAGACAGACGGCTTGCAATTTGATTTAGGCCTTTTGATATATCAACATTAGCACGTATTTTGCATAATTTACAATCGAACGAAAGAAACACATTGCAGATTTTTTTCATGTAACATAAAGACTTTGTTTCAGACTTTTAGTTTCATATCGTCCCTTTTCTTGAAAAACCTCGTAAATGCATCCAGTTTTCTAATAATATTGCATACTAGAAATAAACATTCAGTTCGTTATAGAATTCAGTTGTATGTTCAATGTTTACTTAGTTAATAGGCCTAAGTATTACAGATTTCATTTCACATGGCGCAGCCTTAGACTTTATTGTCATAAATTAAAAACCTGAGCATTTCCTAAAAAATAGTTCAGTAATACTTTCTTGCACACATATTATGTATGTGTACTATGATACAAGTCTTTCTGGTGTATTTCCGAAATGTGAAGTTATTTCGCATAAAGGACCGTGTCTGCTGCCAGATCAAATGAAATCAGCTATAACTACACGTATAACTAATCGTTAATAAGAAGATGAGTGGTATCTACTAGAGTTATATAGTCATAATTCAATTTTCGGCTAATGTAGTGCGGAAGGGGGGGAGGGGGGGGGGGGGGGGGTAGGACCTTTTGAATTGGACTTATTACGAAAATATGTTCGTTTCTTAAACAAAGCATTTCATGCTATGAAGTATCCCATCTGTTTTAATCGGATAAGAAACATTTTCTTCTGTAAGGATGAGGCCATTAAATCGCAACCAAACGACTATAAAGAAAGTGCATCATGCAATAAAACACAAATCAATTCTACTCCAAATCATACTATAATTTGAGCAACGTTTGTCTGTTTGTCTGTTTGTTCCCCTACTCCTCCCAGGTCCTTGGGCCGATCTTCACCAAACTTGGAGGGAAGGTGGAGGGCGGCCCCGGATATTAGCTTGAGGGGTTCATTTTTTGAAAGGTCAAGGTCATCGAGGTCAAAGGTCAGCCCCGGATAGGTCAAGGTCATCGAGGTCAAAGGTCAAATTTCGAGACGGGTAAAATTGCTAGTCTGATGAAAACGAGATGCCTTTGTAAACAAATACTTTACAGATTTGTTTGCAGAATGATTTGTTTTGATAGAAGCCCTTGAGAGAAAGGGAGAAGGTCCTGGTCATCAGCAATATGCATTGGTCAATAACAATTAAACCGCTATTTCCATTAAGTATTCTTTATATCGCAGAGATACAGGGCCCCGGTTTCTCGAAAAAACTTAAGTATATTCTCATGAGCATATCGTTGGTGGGGAGTCAAAACCTCGTAACTACAGCTTGACAAAGCTGGAGTTACGAGGTTTTGACTCCCCACCGACGATATGCTCAACTTTAAAAGGAATACTCTCCAACGTTGAAGGGTATTCGATTGAAGTTCTCGTGCATTTTGTGCGATTTGAGCACGGGAACGCATGAGAACGTACTTAAGTTTTTTTTTCGAGAAACCGGGGCCAGAATTTGTATTATGATGCCATTGAATCTCAAACGAACGACTATAAAGAAAATGCACCATGCGATAAAACACAAATCAATTCTACTCCAAATCTGAAGAAAACGAGATGCCTTTGTAAACAAATACTTTACAGATTTGTTTGCAGAATGATTTGTTTTGATAGAAGCCCTTGAGAGAAAGGGAGAAGGTCCTGGTCATCAGCAATATGCATTGGTCAATAACAATTAAACCGCTGTTTTCGTGAAATATCCTTTATATCACAGAGATAGGGAAGTTTTAAAAACATTTTACACTAACGGCAAAAAGTTAGGATTACCTTATTTTGAAGCTACTTTAGACAACAAAATTTGGTGGTGTTAACAAAGAAAGATTTGTGATGTAGAATAGAAAATGTTGAGGCAAAAGGAGAAAATGCTGATTATCAGCATTTACTTCTTTTTCTTCAACGTTTTCCTTAACATTTTTCTTGAACGCCAAAACAGGTCATGACTGTTTGGGAAAGGATTAAAAGACTTGCATGTATTTCAAAAGATTTTGTATGAGTATATAACATAAAATTCTTTATTATAACAACCTATCAAAATATTCTGCATTTTATTTTGTTCGATTGTAAATTATGCAAAATACGTGCTAATGTTGATATATCAATAGGCCTAAATCAAATTGCATGATGTCTGTCTTTTATATAAATTCAGCGGAGAAGACTGTAATCCGAGTTTATAGCTACCAAAAGTACCTTAAATTACCAAATTCCTGAAATTTCTGCAAAATTTGCATATTTCGGATCAGAAATAAACTTTTAAATCGTGACGGAGGGTCCCATAAACTCTCAAAGGATAAAAAAGCATTCAACTCCTTTGTCATTTTTAACCATTTACTAAACAAGACACAGTTTTGGTCTCCCTAATACAGGAAACAACAAAAAATTTAGATCACATTGAATCACAAGAAAGAATACCTACAACCACAGTCTCCTCCTTTTCTCTCAATATTTTGCGACAAATTGTTGCAAAAATTGTTGAAATATTCTATTCTGTTACATTGTAACAACCCATGTGTCACCAGCAGTAGCTTTCAAATTTGAACATACTATATTTTTACTGTTTGAATATTTTAAAAAGCCTTTTCAGTAATTGTTAAGACCCGTAGAATACCCGTAATGTGATTCGCGTTACGTCGGAATTATTCGGGCGACGTCGAAAACATTCGGCGGTGGAACTTTCCACCGCCGAATGTTTACGACCGCACCCGAATAGGTTCGAATGCGTAACAACGCGGCTCGAAAAAAGCCGATGCTTTATGCATCTCAAAATGCCGACATTACGGGTATTCTACCTTAATCGCACTAAACGTTAGATAAGCGAAACTTCTGTATTAATATAAATATATTTTCAATGTATCCACGAAATTTCAGATCAGATTTCGTTTAAATGGCTTAAATTTAAAAAAAAAAGTCAAACCAATTCGGTAAGTTCAGTTCGAGCAGGTACATTGTTAAAGTACACGAAACAGAAATGCTTTCATTTGTGTTGTTTACTTTATTGGTACATTGATGCAAGTGGAATCTAATCCAAACGCCTACGATATTATAACTACGTACAACTAAAGGTAGTACAAATCCCAATTTCTACGAAAACGGCCGCAATCACGAAGGATATTGAATTAATCAATTTCAGATTGAGCTGTTGCACTAGCCATATTGCTGACTCATATTAAACAGGCATCTTTCAATTTTATGTTGTTTAATTGATTAGTACATTGCATATTTCAATTTTGTGTTGTTTAATTGATTAGTACATTGCATCTTTCAATTTTGTGTTGTTAAATTGATTAGGACATTGCTGCAAGTGCAATTTAACCCGAGTGCCCACGTACAGTATAACCCGAAGGCTTGGGAAAACATTGAGACAAAAGAAGAAACTGCTGATAACCAGCAGTTTCTCCTTTTGTCTCAATATTTTCTGTGCCATATTTTACATAAATCCCATCATTAATAACATCCATTTTGTCATTTGCGGCAGTTTTCAAAGTGGATCGCCCTAAAATTTTGTCGTTTGGGAAAGGGTTAAGAAAGTATTGAGGGAAAAGAAGAAATGGCTGACCATCAATATTTTCTTTTTTAACACAAGCATTTTCTAATTTTGATCATTCATTTTGTCGTCTGCAGCAGCTTTCAAATTGCACAACCGTGTTTTTTAGTATGTAAAAGGGATACGGTATACAAAAATAACACGAGTTCATTACTTTTTTCTACGTAAACGATCGAATTAGGGAATTCAACCCAATTAATTAATTTTACTTTGAGCTGGTTTATTAGGTACACTGCTGATTCATCTTAAACTTCATTATCACGAAGCTGCAATTATGCGTTGTTTAAATGGACCCATGCTAGGTTGTCCTACCAAAAAGCAGGTAAAGATACATATTCAAGAAATATCGTTTATGGATTGGTCAATCTGAATGGCTAGAATAAGAAAACCGCCAAAACCATGAAAGAAAATTAGTTTATTTTGCTTTTGGCTGCTGTGTGGATTAGGCATATCGCTGAAGCATATAAAACAGATACTGTTCAATTATACATGTAATTAAGGAGTTACGCTTAGTGCTATTTTGATCTAAACATTAAAAATACGGTGCAAATTGATCAGTGCACTGGGTGCATCCACGATAATATTCTCTTCAACTTTTTTGCCAACAGCAAGAATTTGATTATCAACATTTTCTTATTTTGTCTTAGTGTTTTCCCGAGCTCTTTTTATTGGTGTCTGGTCTAACTTGAAAGCTGATGCAGACAAGAAACTAGATCATGGTAAAAACTGACTTTTTTGTATGACCTGAATAAAATTATTGAGGCTAAAGGAGAAAATGCTGGTTATCAGCATTTTCTTCTTTTGCCTTTGTGTTTTTTCAAGCATTTTTATTTCAGGATGTCAAAATCAGGTCTTGTTTGGGAAAGGGGTTAAAGTATCCAGAGAAACTTTTCCCGTATTATCAACATAGATTTTTGCAAAATAGAATTCTGTGTGGTCTTTAGGGATTACCGATGTATTATAATTTCTCTTTTGAAGGACACGCTTTTTCATAATTTCCGTTCAAACGTAAAACTAGATAGACAATATGGGAAGTCAGGAGGAAGTTTTGCTTTTAACCATTTCACAAGCAATACAATTATGGACTGGTTAGAGTTTGTCGATTTGAAGACAAAAACAGCATTTGTGTATAGTAAAGTACAGAAAGTATTTAGGCAAAATGTAAAATGCTAATAATCAGTATTTTTTTCTCTTGCCACATTGTTTTCACAAGCACTTTCTATTAAGGACGTCGAAACAAGGTATTGTTTGAGACATGTTTAATTTGTCCTTGTATGCGGCAATCTAAACCATTTCCAGACAAGATTGTCACATTAAGTAGATAGATTACTACAAATCTAGACAACGGCATTGTTTGTATTGTCGTTTTGGACGTCGGCGTCAACACTTACAATGTTATATTACTTTTCGTAGCTGCCTAATGACGAGATTGAAGCTATTTATACTTACGTGTATAAGCACACGGTGGATAATCACATGACTCAGAATTTCAGAAAATCTTCAAAGTTTGTGTTAACAATTTACCAATTTGAATTCGGTTTGAAGCAGAGAAGGTGGGCAAATGCCAGGAATAAGGTGGACGTGGTAGATTTTTGAAAAAATCAAATGACAAAAAAGTTTCCAAAGATCACCCAAAATAATTGCCGGTTAATTCTTTGCTTTATCCATTCTGCATCATGTTTATGTCCACCAAAGAAGTACTTTGCACATGCGTTGCACATTCTCGCAACGCTTAATTAGGCTTAAATTTTAGACGCAGACCGCTTGCAGTAGCGCGACTGACTGTGTGTAAGAGTAGCTTTAGCTATGTGGTATCATGATAATCAAAAAGTGTAATTGACGAATGTCTCTGGTTTTAAATACGCGAGAAGGATGGTTAAGAGATGCGGTAACAAATTGTTGTTTGATTAAAACCACTTCAGACAGAGAGAAACCTTAATCACATTTTATGCTGCAATCCAATTTCGCGAGACCATGGCAGCAATTTTCTTTTTAATTGTTTAGGTCGTGGAACCTTTGATATCGCCTTCCATAGATATTATGTTTCGTTGGTTCTTGCATTCTAAAACCCTTTCAAAAGACGACAACTTTTTATGGCGCTCCAACTTGATCAATAGGAGCTGAATGCCGAAAGGTGGTTGATGCGAAAGGTCGATGATGTGCACGTTTAGCAAAGAAATCGCCCGCCAATAACTTTTTTTTAAAATTTACTGTTTAAAAGATGTGATGGGTCTTGTCTATGAATTGCTTTGTGAAATTAACCTGAGACATTGTCGAAAAATGACGTCAATTTTGACTACATAACGTTAGTATATCAGTTAATTAACGTTGAATATTTAATACATTTAAAGCTATCATTTGGGCTTGGACCCCCTGGAAAAAATCATGGATCCGTCCTTGTACGTTATCTCGATTCAAAATTCGCACATCTAAACAAAATAGCATATTGCATTTATATGGTTAATTGCATTTCGCATTTACTTTGTATAATATATAAATAACGCCCATTTGCATCTGATGTATGTCAGCGAAAGACAAAATCACCACAACTAGCGGCAATAGAAGACGGATAAAATACGGAAGAAAATCGATGCTTTTAACAAAAACCTCGTAACTGCAGCTTGTTTTACGAGGTTTTTGTTGAAAAGCGACGAAATTCTATTTAGTGGGCACTGAACCAGTAGCTGGTCAGCCAGTACAGGTTTGTTATACTCGTTAACTATTGCATTTACCACTTAACTTTATGGACTTTGTTTATGGATGTCGATGCTTTTATACCAAAAAACCTCGTAACTACAGCTTGTGAAAAGCTGTAGTTACGAGGTTGTGGAAGAAAACCAACAATGCGTTGTTTCCTTTCCAATTGCATTGACCACTTTATAGTTCCTTGTTTTTGAATGCGTTAACTAATTCCATTTCCAATTGAGCTTGAGTATGTTAAGGCAGTCCACCCCTAATGGGATTCGTGCGACGTCGGAATTATTCGGGCGACGCCGAATGTTTACGACCGCGCCCGAATAAGTTCGGATACGTAACGACGACACTCGAAACAAATCTGATGTTTTATGAATCTCAAAATGACCACATTACTGGTATTCTACCTTAAAGAGTCCTTTAAAGTATTTGAGACCAATATCTATCTAGATCAGCCTGTGCATTCATGCTGCCCGAGAAGGTGCCAAAATGGTCTCCTATACATTTATCACATTCTTAGAAAGTCGTAAGAAATAATAGCACGAATCATCACCAGACTGAGTATGCGCAGTCTGATCTTGATTTCTATTGTTAATATCAAAAGTGATAAATGTCACTTTGCCATGTCTCGGGGCAAATGCACATACCATTTCAGTTTACAGTTCAATATTTTTGAGTTTTGCTTTTTTTCATGTTTATTTTAGCGATCCTGTAGCACTATGCACTCTCTAAACTCTATGTTAAATATATACTCAAAAGAAAAAGATTAGTCAGTATTTTTGATTGTGAATTATTCGGCCAAAATACAACATATCAGTGTAAAATTTAATACAATATTTATTCAATCAACGCTTAACAAACGTCTTCAAATAATGTTGCTAAATTTTAGTTTTTAGGTTTGTGCTAAAAGAATTTCAAAATGTGACAGGTGCACTAGCTGCGGTTAAGGCGCAAGTCTTTTTCCTGTATAAATGTATGCAAACCAAAGACAATAGCCCAGATACAAGAAACCCACAATAATATTGGTACGAGCTTACATGATTTTAGCACCCTGGTTTAATCAATTTGGCCAAAAATGACAATGTTAGAAACCATCTACCTAACCTACAAACTCTGGTGGTTTCATACAGTTTGAACTTTCAGTTTTAAGCATTGGTGTAGTTGTTGTCAAAAATGGGCACATGCATGAGATTTTGGTCAGTGATACCTCTGAAAACAGCATATCTGGAATAAACGTTAATTGTGACGTCATAAAGTTACGTCACGTCCAAACTGACAAAAAACACTGAAAATTGACTACACTGTAGCCTATTTGTTCAATAATGACATTTTGCTTAAAAAGTCTGTCTTTTACTTGCCTGTCCATTTACCCGAGAGTTGGATTTTCGAGCATTGGCTCAGCCAGATCTCAGTCATTGTTTGACAAATACTGAATGTCAGTTATTTTTTCTAATTGTCTGTCTACAATAAATAACTTTGAATCAGTGGTAAACCGGCTACTGGTCCTGATAGAACGATTTCTTGAAAACGCAGTAAAATGCTAGGAGCAACAGGTTGGGTGCGTAAGTCACCATAATCTACTGTAAATTCATTTAAAAAGAAGTTTTCTCACTCGCAGCCAAAAATGAGACTTCTATTCTACCAAGAAATGACACAAAGATCGATTTTTCATGTCAATGACCAGGAATTTAGACTCTACAAAAAGTCACTCCTGAAGCTGTGATTTTCAATTTGACCCCTTTTGGAATGAATTGTCGAAAAGAAGTTTAAGTAAAACATGGATGCCAATTGAATTTCATCGACGTGTTTTAAATTGGTTGAAGATTGTTATGAGCAAAAATTTTGGCATTGTAAAACGTTTTAGACAAAAAAATTGACCAAAATCTTTATACTGACTAAACTTTTTCATCTCAGTATATAATTACGGGACTTGTATTGTTTTGTCTTGTATTACTTTGTCTTGTACTGTTTTCTATTTTGTTTTGTGCTGTTTTGTTCTGTTGTATTGTATGCACTTCAATGTTCACTGTCGCACCACCATTGTATTTATATGCCACATGGGTCTATGACCTTCTGGAAATATCTAATAAAACTTGAAACTTAAAACTTGAATCATTCGTGGTCTTATAATCTAAAGATAGAAATATTTGAAAGAAGAATACCACGCAATTAAATTGTTCCGTTCATTGCTGGGTCTTCTAATTAGACCGTCAAGGTAAATGAAATGATCAAACTTAAATCTTCTCTAGGCTTTTATTTCAAATAGTACACTATGAATTTTACTGAATGCATATAGTGTGTCCAATAAAGCTTAGAAATCACGATAGAAAATATCCACTTGGTATCGACAATGTCTTCTTTGTTTCTCAATTTTTCAGGCCTTTACTAGTATATTGTAATTGTCAATGTCAAAGCCGAGAAATGTTTTGGAACGAATCAACTGTATTATTTAAAATAGTTAACGTT